>JAULUF010000015.1:34555000-34557500 GCA_031834385.1 Semotilus atromaculatus | reverse complement strand
TTCAAACTATTTTTATCTATCTATCTATCTATCTATCTATCTATCTATCTATCTATCTATCTTCAAACTTCTATCTATATCTATCTATCTTCAAACAATTTTTTATCTATCTATCTGTCTTCAATCTTTCTTTCTTACTAATCAATCTTTCTTTCTTTCTTTCTTACTAATCAATCTTTCTTTCTTTCTTTCTTACTAATCAATCTTTCTTTCTTTCTTTCTCTCTTTCTTTCTTTCTAACTATTCTTTCTTTTTTTACTTTTCTTTCTTTTTTAAAGTAATCTTTCTTTATTTCGAACTAATCTTTCTTTCTTTCTAACTAATCTATATTTCTTTATTTCTATTCTTTCTTTTCTTTTTAACTTTCCTTTTCTTTCTTTTTTCATACTAATCTTTCTTTCTTTCTAACTAATCTTTCTTTCTTTCAAACTGATCTTTTTTTCTTTCTTTTCTGATCTTTCTTTCTAACTAATCCATCTTTCTTTCTTTCTTTCTAACTATTCTTTCTTTTTTCCTAACATTTCTTTCTTTCTTTCTTACTAATCTATCTTTCTTTCTTTCTTTCTAACTAATCTATCTTTCTTTCTTTCTTACTAATCTTTTTTTCTTTCTTTCTTTCTTACTAATCTTTTTTTCTTTCTTTGTTTCGAACTAATCTATCTTTCTTTCTTAATAATCATTTTTCTTTCTTTCTTTCTTTCTAACTAATCTATCTATCTTTCTATCTTTCTTACTAATCAATCTTTCTTTCTTACTAATCTATCTTTCTTTCTCGTACTAATCTATCTTTCTTTCTAACTAATCTATCTTTCTTTCTTTCTAACTAATCTATCTTTCTTTCTTTCTTACTAATCTTTTTTCTTTCTTTCTTTCTAACTACTCTTTCTTTCTTTTTTTCTTTTTAATTAACTTTCTTTCTTTCTTTCTTTTTAATTAACTTTCTTCCTTTCTTTCTTTCTTTCTTTCTAACTAATCTATCTATCTTTCTATCTTTCTTACTAATCAATCAATCTTCCTTTCTTACTAATCTATCTTTCTTTCTAACTAATCTTTTTTCTTTTTTCTTTCTAACTAATCTATCTTTCTTTCTTACTAATCTTTTTTTCTATCTTTCTTTCTATCTTTCTTTCTAACTAATCCATCTTTCTTTCTTTCTAACTAATCTATCTTTCATTCTTTCTAACTAATCTATCTTTCTTTTTCTTTCTAACGAATCTATCTTTCTTTCTTTCTAACTTCTCTATATTTCCTTCTTTCTAACTAATCTATATATCTTTCTTTCTTTCTAACTAATCTATCTTTCTTTCTTTCTAACTAATCTATCTTTCTTTCTTTCTTTCTTTCTTTCTCTCTAACTAATCTTTCTGTCTTTCTTTCTTTCTTTCTAACTAAACTGTCTTTCTTTTTCTTTCTAACTAATCTTTCTTTCTTTCTTTCTTTCTGACTTATCTATCTTTCTGTCTTTCTAACTAATCTTTCTTTCTTTCTTTCTTTCTTTCTTTCTAACTAATCTTTCTTTCTTTCTTTCTTTCTTTCTTTCTTTCTAACTAATCTTTCTTTCTTTCTAACTAATCTTTATTTCTTTTTACTTTCTTCTTTTCTAACTAATCGTTTCCTTTCTTTCTAACTAATTTTTTATCTATCTTTCTACCTAATATTTTTTCTTTTATCTTTCTTTCTAACTAATCTTTCTTTCTTTCAAACTAATCTATCTTTCAAACTAATTTATCTTTCTAACTAATCTTTCTAACTAATCTTTCATTCTTTCTTTCTTTTTAATTATCGTTCTTTCTTTCGTTCTAACTAATCTGTCTATCGTTCTATCTTTCAAACTAATTTATCTTTCTAACTAATCTTTCTAACTAATCTTTCATTCTTTCTTTCTTTTTAATTATCATTCTTTCTTTCTATCTAACTAATCTGTCTATCGTTCTATCTTTCTAACTAATCTATCTTTCTTTCTTTCTTACTAAACTATAAACTAATTTAAACTTTAAACTTCTTTAAACTTATTGGTCCAAACTTTCACAAGCCAACTTAAAGTTTGTCTCGACGAACTTTTTCTAGTTAAGTTGGCTTGTGAGAGCCAACTTACTGAAATCCTATTTAAACTTATTATTATTATTATTATTATTATTATTATTCTTCTTAGAAAACTGTTGACTTTAATGCGGCCTAGACCGTTAACTCCACATACTCCAAACTCGGCTCAGACCTTTGACCTATTCTGAAGTTAGTTGCTCTGTCTTTTCAAACTGATCGGACTTACGGTTTTCCTAAAAATGGCGATCAAAACTCGGAAAAACTCCCATTGACTTAACATTGCGGAATTTTCAGATTTTCAAACTCCCCAACTGTCAAAAATTCAAATCAAAATCCCTTGAAACCCTAGACTAAATCAAACTGCCATTCTATATACTAAATGAGCCATTGAGACTCATTTAAACTAATAAACTTTGAATTAACACACTTATAAACTAATTAACTCATAAATTAATAA
>JAULUF010000015.1:34547500-34550000 GCA_031834385.1 Semotilus atromaculatus | reverse complement strand
GTGTGTGCATTTGTGAGTATGTGCATGAGTGTGTGAGTTAGTGTGTGTGTGTGTGTGTATGTGTGTGTGTGAGAGAGTTAGTGAGCGTGTCTGTGTGTGTGTGTGTTAGTGTGTGCATTTGTGAGTGTGAGTGTATGTGCATGAGTGTGTGTGTGTGTGTGTATGTGTGTGTGAGAGAGTTAGTGAGCGTGTCTGTGTGTGTGTGTGTTAGTGTGTGCATTTGTGAGTGTGAGTGTATGTGCATGAGTGTGTGTGTGTTAGTGTGTGCATTTGTGAGTGTGAGTGTATGTGCATGAGTGTGTGTGTGTGTGTGAGAGAGTTAGTGAGCGTGTCTCTGTGTGTGTGTGCATTTGTGAGTGTGAGTGTATGTGCATGAGTGTGTGTGTGTGTGTGTGTGTATGTGTGTGTGTGTGAGAGAGTTAGTGAGCGTGTGTGTGTGTGAGCGAGTTAGTGTGTGTGTGAGCGAGTTAGTGTGTGTGTGTGTGAGTGTATGTGCATGAGTGTGTGTGAGTTAGTGAGCGTGTGTGTGTGTGTGTGAGAGAGAGTTAGTGAGTGTGTGTGAGTCTGTGAGCGAGTGTGAGTGAGTTATTGAGTGTGTGAGAGCGAGTTAGTGTGTGTGTGTGTGTGTGCATTTGTGAGTGTGTGTGTGTGTGTGTGTGTGTGTGTGTGTGAGCGAGTGTGTATGTGTGTGTGTGAACGAGTTAGTGTGTGTGTGTGTGTGTGTGTGCATTTGTGAGTATGTGCATGAGTGTGTGAGTTAGTGTGTGTGTGTGTATGTGTGTGTGTGTGTGTGCTTGAGTGTGTGTGTGTGTTAGTGAGCGTGTCTGTGCGTGCGTGTGTGTGTGTGTGTGAACGAGTTAGTGTGTGTGTGAACGAGTTAGTGTGTGTGTGTGTGTGTGTGTTTGTGTGTTAGTGAGCGTGTCTGTGCGTGCGTGTGTGTGTGTGTGAACGAGTTAGTGTGTGTGTGTGTGTGTGTGTGTTTGTGTGTTAGTGAGCGTGTCTGTGTGTGTGTGTGTATGTGCTTGAATACACCCACACACACACAGGAAAGAAATCTTTCTTACTAATCTTTTTTTCTTTCTTTCTTTCTTACTAATTTTTTTTTCTTTCTTTCTTTCTTACAATTTTTTTTCTTTCTTTCTTTCTTTCTTACTAATCTTTTTTTCTTTCTTTCTTTCTTACTAATCTATCTTTCTTTCTTTCTTTCTAACTAATCTATCTTTCTTTCTTACTAATTTATTTTCTTTCTTTCTAAATAATCTATCTTTCTTTCTTTCTTACTAATCTTTTTTCTTTCTTTCTTTCTTTCTTACTAATCTATCTTTCTTACTTTCTTACTAATCTATCTTTCTTTCATTCTTTCTAACTAATCTATCTTTCTTTCTTACTAATCTTTTTTTCTTTCTTTCTTTCTTTCTTACTAATCTTTTTTTCTTTCTTTCTTTCTAACTAATCTATCTTTCTTTCTTACTAATCTTTTTTTCTTTCTGTCTTTCTAACTAATCTATCTTTCTTTCTTTCTTACTAATCAATCTTTCTTTCTTACTAATCTATCTTTCTTTCTTTCTAACTAATCTATCTTTCTTTCTTTCTTTCTTTCTAACTAATCTATCTTTCTTTCTTTCTTACTAATCTTTTTTTCTTTCTTTCTTTCTAACTAATCTATCTTTCTTTCTTTCTTACTATTTTTTTTCTTTCTTTCTTTCTTACTAATCTATCTTTCTTTCTTACTAATCTATCTTTCTTTCATTCTTTCTAACTAATCTATCTTTCTTTCTTACTAATCTTTTTTTCTTTCTTACTAATCTTTTTTTCTTTCTTTCTTTCTAACTAATCTATCTTTCTTTCTGTCTTACTAATCTTTTTTTCTTTCTTTCTTTCTAACTAATCTGTCTTTCTTTCTTTCTTACTAATCAATCTTTCTTTCTTACTAATCTCTCTTTCTTTCTTTCTTACTAATCTATCTTTCTTTCTTTCTTACTAATCTATCTTTCTTTCTTACTAATCTTTTTTTCTTTCTTACCAATCTTTTTTCTTTTTTCTTTCTAACTAATCTATCTTTCTTTCTTACTAATCTTTTTTTCTATCTTTCTTTCTATCTTTCTTTCTAACTAATCCATCTTTCTTTCTTTCTAACTAATCTATCTTTCATTCTTTCTAACTAATCTATCTTTCTTTTTCTTTCTAACGAATCTATCTTTCTTTCTTTCTAACTTCTCTATATTTCCTTCTTTCTAACTAATCTATATATCTTTCTTTCTTTCTAACTAATCTATCTTTCTTTCTTTCTAACTAATCTATCTTTCTTTCTTTCTTTCTTTCTAATTTATCTATCTTTCTTTCTTTCTAACTAAATTATCTTTCTTTTTCTTTCTAACTAATCTTTCTTTCTTTCTTTCTTTCTTTCTTTCTTTCTTTCTAACTAATCTTTCTTTCTTTTTACTTTCTTCTTTTCTAACTAATCGTTTCCTTTCTAACTAATTTTTTTTCTTTTATCTTT
>JAULUF010000015.1:34537500-34542500 GCA_031834385.1 Semotilus atromaculatus | reverse complement strand
AAAACTCCCATTGACTTAACATTGCGGAATTTTCAGATTTTCAAACTCCCCAACTGTCAAAAATTCAAATCAAAATCCCTTGAAACCCTAGACTAAATCAAACTGCCATTCTATATACTAAATGAGCCATTGAGACTCATTTAAACTAATAAACTTTGAATTAACACACTTATAAACTAATTAACTCATAAATTAATAAACTTTGAACTCTTAGACTCATTTAAACTATAAACTGAACTCTTAAGACTCATTTAAACTTATAAACTCTAAACTCGTACACTTATAAACTCATCAATTTATACACTTGTAAACTCTAAACACTGTAAACTTGAGTGTGTGTGTGTGTGTGTGTCTGTGTGTGTGTGAGAGAATTAGTGTGTGTGTGAGTTAGTGAGCATGTCTGTGCGTGTGTGAGTTAGTGAGTGTGTGTGAGTCTGTGTGTGTGTGTGTGTGTGTGAGCAAGTGAGTGTGTGTATTTGTGAGTGTGTGTGTGTGTGAGCGAGTTAGTGTGTGTGTGTGAATGTGTGCATTTGTGAGTGTATGTAATTGAGTGTGTGTGTGTGAGCGAGTTTGTGTGTGGGTGTGTGAGTGTGTGCATTTGTGAGTATGTGCATGAGTGTGTGTGTGTGTGTGTGTGTGTGTGTATGAGTTAGTGAGCATGTCTGTGCGTGTGTGAGATAGTGAGCATGTCTGTGCATGTGTGTGTGTGTGTGTGTGAGAGTTAGTGAGTGTGTGTGAGTCTGTGAGCGAGTTTGTGTGTGTGTGTGTGTGTGTGTGAGTGAGTTATTGAGTGTGTGAGAGTGAGTTAGTGTGTGTGTGTGTGTGTGCATTTGTGAGTGTGTGTGCTTGTGTGTGTGTGTGTGTGTGTGAGCGAGTTAGTGTGTGTGTGTGTGTGTGTGCATTTGTGAGTATGTGCATGAGTGTGTGAGTTAGTGTGTGTGTGTGTGTGTGTGAGAGAGTTAGTGAGCGTGTCTGTGTGTGTGTGTGTTAGTGTGTGCATTTGTGAGTGTGAGTGTATGTGCATGAGTGTGTGTGTGTATGTGTGTGTGAGAGAGTTAGTGAGCGTGTCTGTGTGTGTGTGTGTTAGTGTGTGCATTTGTGAGTGTGAGTGTATGTGCATGAGTGTGTGTGTGTGTTAGTGTGTGCATTTGTGAGTGTGAGTGTATGTGCATGAGTGTGTGTGTGTGTGTATGTGTGTGAGAGAGTTAGTGAGCGTGTCTGTGTGTGTGTGTGTTTGTGTGTGCATTTGTGAGTGTGAGTGTATGTGCATGAGTGTGTGTGTGTGTATGTGTATGTGTGTGTGTGTGTGAGAGAGTTAGTGAGCGTGTGTGTGTGTGAGCGAGTTAGTGTGTGTGTGAGCGAGTTAGTGTGTGTGTGTGTGAGTGTATGTGCATGAGTGTGTGTGAGTTAGTGAGCGTGTGTGTGTGTGTGTGTGTGTGAGAGAGAGTTAGTGAGTGTGTGTGAGTCTGTGAGCGAGTTTGTGTGTGTGTGTGTGTGTGTGTGAGTGAGTTATTGAGTGTGTGAGAGCGAGTTAGTGTGTGTGTGTGCATTTGTGAGTGTGTGTGTGTGTGTGTGTGTGTGTGCGCGCATTTGTGAGTATGTGCATGAGTTTGTGAGTTAGTGTGTGTGTGTGTGTGTGTGTGTGTGTGCTTGAGTGTGTGTGTGTGTTAGTGTGCGTGTGTGTGTGTGTAAGAGAAAGAGTGTGTGTGTGTGAACGAGTTAGTGTGTGTTAGTGAGCGTGTCTGTGTGTGTGTGTGTGTGAAAGAGAGAGTGTGTGTGTGAACGAATTAGTGTGTGTGTGTGTGTGTTTGTGTGTGTGTGTGTGTTAGTGAGCGTGTCTGTGTGTCTGTGTGTGTGCTTGAGTGTGTGTGTTAGTGAGCGTGTATGTGCGTGTGTGTGTGTGTAAGAGAAAGAGTGTGTGTGAACGAGTTAGTGTGTGTGTGTGTGTGTGTTAGTGAGCGTGTCTGTGCGTGTGTGTGTGTGTGTGTGTGTGAAAGAGAGAGTGTGTGTGTGAACGAGTTAGTGTGTGTGTGTGTGTGAGTATGTGCGTGTGTGTGTGTGTGTGTTAGTGAACGTGTATGTGTGTGTATGAAAGAGAAAGTGTGTGTGTGTGTGGACGAGTTAGTGATCGTGTCTGTGTGTGTGAGTTAGTGAGCGTGTATGTGCGTGTGTGTGTGAGAGAAAGAGTGTGTGTGTATGTGCGTGAGTGAGTGTTTGTGTGTGTGTGTGTGTGTGCGTGTGTGTTAGTGAGCGTGTGTGTGTGTGTGTGTGTGTGTGTGTGAATGAGTGTGTTAGTGAGCGTGTATGTGCGTGTGTGTGTGTCTGTGTGTGTGTGTGTGTGTATGTGCTTGAGTGTGTGTGTGCGCTAGTGAGCGTGTCTGTGTGTGTGTGTGTAAGAGAAAGAGTGTGTGTGTGTGTGTGTGAACGTAAGAGAAAGAGTGTGTGTGTGTGTGTGAACGAGTTAGTGTGTGTTAGTGAGCGTGTCTGTGCGTGCGTGTGTGTGTGTGAAAGAGAGAGTGTGTGTGTGTGTGTTAGTGAGCGTGTCTGTGCGTGCGTGTGTGTGTGTGTGTGTGTGTGTGTGTGTGTGTGTGTGAAAGAGAGAGTGTGTGTGTGTGTGTGTGTGTGTGTGTCTGTGTGTTTGTGTGTTAGTGAGCGTGTCTGTGTGTGTGTGTGTCTGTGTGTGTGTGTGTTTGTGTGTTAGTGAGCGTGTCTGTGTGTGTGTGTGTATGTGCTTGAATACACACACACACACACACACACACAGGAAAGAAATCTTTCTTACTAATCTTTTTTCTTTCTTTCTTACTAATTTTTTTTTCTTTCTTTCTTTCTTACTAATCTTTTTTTCTTTCTTTCTTTCTTACTAATCTATCTTTCTTTCTTACTAATCTTTTTTTCTTTCTTTCTTTCTAACTAATCTATCTTTCTTTCTTTCTTACTAATTTATTTTCTTTCTTTCTAACTAATCTATCTTTCTTTCTTTCTTACTAATCTTTTTTTCTTTCTTTCTTTCTTTTTCTTACTAATCTATCTTTCTTTCTTTCTTACTAATCTATCTTTCATTCTTTCTAACTAATCTATCTTTCTTTCTTACTAATCTTTTTTTCTTTCTTTCTTACTAATCTTTTTTTCTTTCTTTCTTTCTTACTAATCGTTTTTTCTTTCTTTCTTTCTAACTAATCTATCTTTCTTTCTTTCTTACTAATCTTTTTTCTTTCTAACTAATCTATCTTTCTTTCTTACTAATCTTTTTTTCTTTCTTTCTAACTAATCTATCTTTCTTTCTTTCTTACTAATCTTTTTTTCTTTCTTTCTTTCTTTCTTTCTTACTAATCTATCTTTCTTTCTTTCTTACTAATCTATCTTTCTTTCTTTCTTACTAATCTATCTTTCATTCTTTCTAACTAATCTATCTTTCTTTCTTACTAATCTTTTTTTCTTTCTTTCTTTCTTTCTTTCTTTCTTACTAATCTTTTTTTCTTTCTTTCTTTCTAACTAATCTATCTTTCTTTCTTTCTTACTAATCAATCTTTCTTTCTTACTAATCTATCTTTCTTTCTTTCTTACTAATCTATCTTTCTTTCTTTCTTTCTTTCGTACTAATCTATCTTTCTTTCTTTCTTACTAATCTATCTTTCTTTCATTCTTTCTAACTAATCTATCTTTCTTTTTCACTAATCTTTTTTTCTTTCTTTCTTTCTTTCTTTCTTATCTTCAAACTAATTTAAACTTTAAACTAATTTAAACTTTAAACTAATTTGAACTTCAAATGACTAAATTTACTTCATTAAAACTTATAAACTCTAAACTCATATAAACTCTGAGTGTGTAAGTGAGTGAGTGTGTGAGCGAGTGAGTCTGTGTGTGTGACTGTGTGTGTGTGAGAGAAAGAGTGTGTGTGTGTGTGAGTGAGTGTGTGTGCGTGAGTGTGTATGTGTGAGTTAGTGAGCGTGTCTGTGCGTGTGTGTGAAAGAGAAAGTGTGTGTGTAAACGAGTTAGTGTGTGTGTGTATACCAAAATACCTTAGAACACCCTAGCAACACCATAGCAACCAACCAAAATACCATAGAACACCCTAGCAACACCATAGCAACCACACAAAATACCTTAGAACACCCTAGCAACCACCCAAAATACCTTAGAACACCCTAGCAACACCATAGCAACCACCCAAAATACCTCAGAACACCCTAGCAACACCCTAGCAACCACCCAAAATACCTTAGAACCCCCTAGCAACACCCTAGCAACCACCCAAAATACCTTAGAACACCCTAGCAACCAACCAGAACACCCTAGCAACCAACCAAAATACCTTAGAACACCCTAGCAACCAACCAAAATACATTAGAACACCATAGCAACCACCCATAACACCATAGCAACCACCCAAAATACCTTAGAACACCCTAGCAACACCATAGCAACCACCCAAAATACCTCAGAACACCCTAGCAACACCCTAGCAACCACCCAAAATACCTCCGAACACCCTAGCAACACCATAGCAACCACCCAAAATACCTTAAAACACCCTAGCAACACCCTAGCAACCACCAAAAATACCTTAGAACACCATAGCAACCACCCAAAATACCTTAGAACACCCTGGCAACCACCCAGAACACCTTAGGAAAACCATAGCAACGCCCTAGCTACACCCTAGCAACCACCCAGAACACCCTAGCAACCACCCAAAATACCTTAGAATACCCTAACAACCACCCAGAACACCTTAGCAACCCACTAGAAACACCCTAGCAACTTTAAACTACTTTAAACTTTAAACTAAGTTAAACTTTAAACTATAAACTACTTTAAACTTTAAACTAAGTTAAACTTTAAAATACTTTAAAATATAAACTACTTTAAAACTACTTCAAACTAATTAAACTTTAAACTAATTTAAACTTTAAACTTATTTAAACTAAGTTAATATTTAAACTACAACTACTTTAAACTTTAAACTAATTTAAACTAGAAACTACTTTCAACTTCAA
>JAULUF010000015.1:34522500-34535000 GCA_031834385.1 Semotilus atromaculatus | reverse complement strand
ATACATTAGAACACCCTAGCAACACCCTAGCAACCACCCAAAATACCTTAGAACACCCTAGCAACACCATAGCAACCACCCAAAATACCTTAGAACACTCTAGCAACACCCTAGCAACCACCCAAAATACCTTAGAACACCCTAGCAACACCATAGCAACCACCCAAAATACCTCAGAACACCCTAGCAACACCTTAGCAACCACCCAAAATACCTTAGAACACCCTAGCAACCACACAGAACACCCTAGCAACCAACAAAAATACCTTAGAACACCCTAGCAACACCCTAGCAACCACCCAAAATACCTTAGAACACCCTAGCAACATCCTAGCAACGACCCAAAATACCTTAGAACACCATAGCAACACCATAGCAACCACCCAAAATACCTTAGAACACCATAGCAACACCATAGCAACCACCCAAAATACCTCAGAACACACTAGCAACCACCCAAAATACCTTAGAACACCCTAGCAACACCCTAGCAACCACCCAATATACCTTAGAACACCATAGAAACCACCCAGAACACCCTAGCAACCACCCAAAATACATTAGAACACCCTAGCAACCACCCAAAATACCTTAGAACACCCTAGCAACACCATAGCAACCACCCAAAATACCTCACAACACCCTAGCAACCACCCAAAATACCTTAGAAAACCTTGGCAACCACCCAAAACACCCTCACAGCCACCCAAAATACCTTAGAATACCCTAGCAACCACCTATAACACCTTAGCAACCCACTAGAAACACCCTAGCGACTTTAAATTACTTTAAACTATTTTACACTTTAAACTAAGTTAAACTTTAAACTAGTAACTAAATTAAACTAGAAACTACTTTAAACTACTTTAAACTTTAAACTACTTTAAACTAGAAACTACTTTAAACTACTTTAAACTAAGTTAAACTTTAAACTACTTTAAACTAAGTTAAACTTTAAACTAAAAACTACCTTAAAATATTTTAAACTTTAAACTACTTTAAACTTTAAACTAAGTTAAACTTTAAACTACTTTAAACTAGAAACTACTTTAAATATTTTAAACTTTAAACTAATTTAAACTTTAAACTACTTTAAACTAGAAACTACTTTAAACTATTTTACACTTTAAACTAGAAACTACTTTAAACTATTTTACACTTTAAACTAAGTTAAACTTTAAACTAGTAACTAAATTAAACTAGAAACTACTTTAAACTACTTTAAACTTTAAACTACTTTAAACTAGAAACTACTTTAAACTACTTTAAACTAAGTTAAACTTTAAACTACTTTAAACTAAGTTAAACTTTAAACTAAAAACTACCTTAAAATATTTTAAACTTTAAACTACTTTAAACTTTAAACTAAGTTAAACTTTAAACTACTTTAAACTAGAAACTACTTTAAATATTTTAAACTTTAAACTACTTTAAATTTTAAATTAAGTTAAACTTTAAACTACTTTAAACTAGAAACTACTTTAAACTTTAAACTACTTTAAATTTTAAACTAAGTTAAACTTTAAACTACTTTAAACTAAGTTAAACTTTAAACTAATTTAAACTAAAAACTAATTTAAACTATAAACTACTTTCAACTTCAAACTACTTTCAACTTCAAACTACTTTAAACTTCTTCAAACTTTCTGGTCCAAACTTTCACAAGCCAACTTAAAGTTTGTCTCGACGAACTTTTTCTAGTTATTATTATTATTCTTCTTAGAAAACTGTTGACTTTAATGCGGCCTAGACCGTTAACTCCACATACTCCAAACTCGGCTCAGACCTTTGACCTATTCTGAAGTTAGTTGCTCTGTCTTTTCAAACTGATCGGACTTACGGTTTTCCTAAAAATGGCGATCAAAACTCGGAAAAACTCCCATTGACTTAACATTGCGGAATTTTCAGATTTTCAAACTCCCCAACTGTCAAAAATTCAAATCAAAATCCCTTGAAACCCTAGACTAAATCAAACTGCCATTCTATATACTAAATGAGCCATTGAGACTCATTTAAACTAATAAACTTTGAATTAACACACTTATAAACTAATTAACTCATAAATTAATAAACTTTGAACTCTTAGACTCATTTAAACTATAAACTGAACTCTTAAGACTCATTTAAAATTATAAACTCCAAACTCGTACACTTATAAACTCATCAATTTATACACTTGTAAACTCTAAACACTGTAAACTTGAGTGTGTGTGTGAGCGAGTTAGTGTGAGTGTGTGCATTTGTGAGTGTATGTGCATGAGTGTGTGTGTGTGTGTGTGTGTGTGTGTGTGTCTGTGTGTGTGTGTGTGTGTGTCTGTGTGTGTATGTGTGTGTGTGAGAGAATTAGTGTGTGTGTGAGTTAGTGAGCATGTCTGTGCGTGTGTGAGTTAGTGAGTGTGTGTGAGTCTGTGTGTGTGTGTGTGTGAGCAAGTGAGTGTGTGTATTTGTGAGTGTGTGTGTGTGTGAGCGAGTTAGTGTGTGTGTGTGTGAATGTGTGCATTTGTGAGTGTATGTAATTGAGTGTGTGTGTGTGTGAGCGAGTTTGTGTGTGGGTGTGTGAGTGTGTGCATTTGTGAGTATGTGCATGAGTGTGTGTGTGTGTGTGTGTGTATGAGTTAGTGAGCATGTCTGTGCGTGTGTGAGATAGTGAGCATGTCTGTGCGTGTGTGTGTGTGTGTGTGAGAGAGAGTTAGTGAGTGTGTGTGAGTCTGTGAGCGAGTTTGTGTGTGTGTGTGTGTGTGTGAGTGAGTTATTGAGTGTGTGAGAGTGAGTTAGTGTGTGTGTGTGTGTGCATTTGTGAGTGTATGTGCGTGTGTGTGTGTGTGTGAGCGAGTGTGTATGTGTGTGTGTGAACGAGTTAGTGTGTGTGTGTGTGTGTGTGTGTGTGTGTGTGTGCATTTGTGAGTATGTGCATGAGTGTGTGAGGTAGTGTGTGTGTCTGTATATGTGTGTGTGAGAGAGTTAGTGAGCGTGTCTGTGTGTGTGTGTGTGTTAGTGTGTGCATTTGTGAGTGTGAGTGTATGTGCATGAGTGTGTGTGTGTGTGTGTATGTGTGTGTGAGAGAGTTAGTGAGCGTGTCTGTGTGTGTGTGTGTTAGTGTGTGCATTTGTGAGTGTGAGTGTATGTGCATGAGTGTGTGTGTGTTAGTGTGTGCATTTGTGAGTGTGAGTGTATGTGCATGAGTGTGTGTGTGTGTGTGTATGTGTGTGTGAGAGAGTTAGTGAGTGTGTCTGTGTGTGTGTGTGTTAGTGTGTGCATTTGTGAGTGTGAGTGTATGTGCATGAGTGTGTGTGTGTGTGTGTGTGTGTGTGAGAGAGTTAGTGAGCGTGTGTGTGTGTGAGCGAGTTAGTGTGTGTGTGAGCGAGTTAGTGTGTGTGTGTGAGTGTGTGCATTTGTGAGTGTATGTGCATGAGTGTGTGTGAGTTAGTGAGCGTGTGTGTGTGTGTGTGTGTGAGAGAGTTAGTGAGTGTGTGTGAGTCTGTGAGCGAGTTTGTGTGTGTGTGTGTGTGTGTGTGTGTGAGTGAGTTATTGAGTGTGTGAGAGCGAGTTAGTGTGTGTGTGTGTGTGTGTGTGTGTGTGTGTGCATTTGTGAGTGTATGTGCTTGTGTGTGTGTGTGTGTGTGTGTGTGTGTGAGCGAGTGTGTATGTGTGTGTGTGAACGAGTTTGTGTGTGTGTGTGTGCATTTGTGAGTATGTGCATGAGTGTGTGAGTTAGTGTGTGTGTGTGTATGTGTGTGTGTGAGAGAGTTAGTGAGCGTGTCTGTGTGTGTGTGTGTGTGTGTGTGTGTGTGTGTGTGTTAGTGTGTGCATTTGTGAGTGTGAGTGTATGTGCATGAGTGTGTGTGTGTGTGAGAGAGTTAGTGAGCGTGTGAGTGTATGTGCTTGTGTGTGTGTGTGTGTGTGAGCGAGTGTGTATGTGTGTGTGTGTGAGCGAGTTAGTGTGTGTGTGTGTGTGTGCATTTGTGAGTGTGCATGAGTGTGTGAGTTAGTGTGTGTGTGTGTGTGTGTGTGTGTGTGTATGTGTGTGTGAGAGAGTTAGTGAGCGTGTGTGTGTGTGAGCGAGTTAGTGTGTGTGTGAGCGAGTTAGTGTGTGTGTGTGTGTGAGTGTGCATTTGTGAGTGTATGTGCATGAGTGTGTGTGAGTTAGTGAGCGTGTATGTGTGTGTGTGTGTGTGTGTGTGTGTGAGTGAGTTATTGAGTGTGTGAGAGTGAGTTAGTGTGTGTGTGTGTGTGTGTGTGTGTGTGCATTTGTGAGTGTATGTGCTTGTGTGTGTGTGTGTGTGTGTGAGCGAGTGTGTATGCGTGTGTGTGAACGAGTTAGTGTGTGTGTGTGTGCATTTGTGAGTATGTGCATGAGTGTGTGAGTTAGTGTGTGTGTGTGTGTATGTGTGTGTGTGAGAGAGTTAGTGAGCGTGTCTGTGTGTGTGTGTGTTAGTGTGTGCATTTGTGAGTGTGAGTGTATGTGCATGAGTGTGTGTGTGTTAGTGTGTGCATTTGTGAGTGTGAGTGTATGTGCGTGTGTGTGTGTGTATGTGTGTGTGTGTGAGAGAGTTAGTGAGCGTGTGTGTGTGTGAGCGAGTTAGTGTGTGTGTGTGTGTGAGCGAGTTAGTGTGTGTGTGAGTGTGCATTTGTGAGTGTATGTGCATGAGTGTGTGTGAGTTAGTGAGCGTGTGTGTGTGTGTGTGTGAGAGAGAGTTAGTGAGTGTGTGTGAGTATATGAGCGAGTTTGTGTGTGTGTGTGTGTGTGTGTGTGTGAGTGAGTTATTGAGTGTGTGAGAGCGAGTTAGTGTGTGTGTGTGTGCATTTGTGAGTGTATGTGCTTGTGTGTGTGTGTGTGTGTGAGCGAGTGTGTATGTGTGTGTGTGAACGAGTTAGTGTGTGTGTGCATTTGTGAGTATGTGCATGAGTGTGTGAGTTAGTGTGTGTGTGTGTATGTGTGTGTGTGAGCGAGTTAGTGTGTGTGTGTGTGTGAGCGAGTTAGTGTGTGTGTGTGTGTGAGTGTGCATTTGTGAGTGTATGTGCATGAGTGTGTGTGAGTTAGTTAGCGTGTGTGTGTGTGTGTGTGTGTGTGAGAGAGTTAGTGAGTGTGTGTGAGTCTGTGAGCGAGTTTGTGTGTGTGTGTGTGAGTGAGTTATTGAGTGTGTGAGAGCGAGTTAGTGTGTGTGTGTGTGTGTGCATTTGTGAGTGTATGTGCTTGTGTGTGTGTGTGTGTGTGTGTGAGCGAGTGTGTATGTGTGTGTGTGAACGAGTTAGTGTGTGTGTGTGCATTTGTGAGTATGTGCATGTGTGTGTGTGTGTGTGTGTTAGTGTGTGCATTTGTGAGTGTGAGTGTATGTGCATGAGTGTGTGTGTGTGTATGTGTGTGTGAGAGAGTTAGTGAGCGTGTGTGTGTGCATTTGTGAGTGTATGTGCTTGTGTGTGTGTGTGTGTGTGTGTGTGAGCGAGTGTGTGTGTGTGAGCGAGTTAGTGTGTGTGTGTGTGTGTGTGCATTTGTGAGTATGTGCATGAGTGTGTGAGTTAGTGTGTGTGTGTGTGTGTGTGTATGTGTGTGTGAGAGAGTTAGTGAGCGTGTGTGTGTGTGTGAGCGAGTTAGTGTGTGTGTGAGCGAGTTAGTGTGTGTGTGTGAGAGTGTGCATTTGTGAGTGTATGTGCATGAGTGTGTGTGAGTTAGTGAGCGTGTGTGTGTGTGAGCGAGTTAGTGTGTGTGTGTGTGTGTGTCTGGCAGTCTATCTATCTATCTATCTTCAAACTATTTTTATCTATCTATCTATCTATCTATCTATCTATCTATCTATCTATCTATCTATCTATCTATCTATCTATCTATCCATCTATCTATCTTCAAACTTCTATCTATATCTATCTATCTTCAAACAATTTTTTATCTATCTACCTGTCTTCAATCTTTCTTTCTTACTAATCAATCTTTCTTTCTTTCTTTCTTTCTTTCTTTCTTTCTTTCTTTCTTTCTTTCTTTCTTTCTAACTATTCTTTCTTTTTTTACTTTTCTTTCTTTTTTAAAGTAATCTTTCTTTATTTCGAACTAATCTTTCTTTCTTTCTAACTAATCTATATTTCTTTATTTCTATTCTTTCTTTTCTTTTTAACTTTCCTTTTCTTTCTTTTTTCATACTAATCTTTCTTTATTTCTAACTACTCTTTATTTCTTTATTTTTTTTCAAATTGTTCTTTCTTTCTAACTAATCTTTCTTTCTTTCTAACTAATCTTTCTTTCTTTCAAACTGATCTTTTTTTCTTTCTTTTCTGATCTTTTTTCCTAACTAATCCATCTTTCTTTCTTTCTTTCTTTCTTTCTTTCTTTCTTTCTTTCTTTCTTTCTATTCTTTCTTTTTTCCTAACATTTCTTTCTTTCTTTCTAACTAATCTATCTTTCTTTCTTTCTTACTAATCTATCTGTCTGTCTTTCTTTCTTTCTAACTAATCTATCTTTCTTTCTTTCTTACTAATCTTTTTTTCTTTCTTTCTTTCTTACTAATCTTTTTTTCTTTCTTTCTTTCGAACTAATCTATCTTTCTTTCTTAATAATCATTTTTCTTTCTTTCTTTCTAACTAATCTATCTATCTTTCTATCTTTCTTACTAATCAATCTTTCTTTCTTACTAATCTCTTTCTTTCTCATACTAATCTATCTTTCTTTCTAACTAATCTATCTTTCTTTCTTTCTAACTAATCTATCTTTCTTTCTTTCTTACTAATCTTTTTTCTTTCTTTCTTTCTAACTACTCTTTCTTTCTGTCTTTTTAATTAACTTTCTTTCTTTCTTTTTAATTAACTTTCTTCCTTCCTTTCTTTCTTTCTTTCTTTCTAACTAATCTATCTATCTTTCTATCTTTCTTACTAATCAATCAATCTATCTTTCTTACTAATCAATCAATCTTTCTTTCTTACTAATCTTTTTTTCTATCTTTCTTTCTATCTTTCTTTCTAACTAATCCATCTTTCTTTCTTTCTAACTAATCTATCTTTCATTCTTTCTAACTAATCTATATATCTTTCTTTCTTTCTAACTAATCTATCTTTCTTTCTTTCTAACTAAACTATCTTTCTTTCTTTCTTTCTTTCTAACTAATCTTTCTTTCTTTCTTTCTTTCTTTCTTTCTTTCTAATTTATCTATCTTTCTAACTAAATTATCTTTCTTTTTCTTTCTAACTAATCTTTCTTTCTTTCTTTCTGACTTATCTATCTTTCTGTCTTTCTAACTAATCTTTCTTTCTTTCTTTCTTTCTTTCTAACTAATCTTTCTTTCTTTCTTTCTTTCTAACTAATCTTTCTTTCTTTTTACTTTCTTCTTTTCTAACTAATCGATTCCTTTCTTTCAAACTAATCTATCTTTCAAACTAATTTATCTTTCTAACTAATCTTTCTAACTAATCTTTCATTCTTTCTTTCTTTTTAATTATCGTTCTTTCTTTCGTTCTAACTAATCTGTCTATCGTTCTATCTTTCAAACTAATTTATCTTTCTAACTAATCTTTCTAAATAATCTTTCATTCTTTCTTTCTTTTTAATTATCGTTCTTTCTTTCTTTCTAACTAATCTGTCTATCGTTCTATCTTTCTTTCTTTCTTACTAAACTATAAACTAATTTAACTTTAAACTAATTTAAACTTTAAACTTCTTTAAACTTATTGGTCCAAACTTTCACAAGCCAACTTAAAGTTTGTCTCGACGAACTTTTTCTAGTTATTATTATTAAGTTGGCTTGTGAGAGCCAACTTACTGAAATCCTATTTAAACTTATTATTATTATTAAGTTGGCTTGTGAGAGCCAACTTACTGAAATCCTATTTAAACTTATTATTATTATTAAGTTGGCTTGTGAGAGCCAACTTACTGAAATCCTATTTAAACTTATTATTATTATTAAGTTGGCTTGTGAGAGCCAACTTACTGAAATCCTATTTAAACTTATTATTATTATTATTATTATTATTATTATTATTCTTCTTACTCAAAAATTTACAACTCGAACTCCTCCTAGAGCTTTAACTCCACATACTCCAAACTCGGCTCAGACACTCAAACTGTTCTGACTCGGTATGCTATTTCTTTTCTAACTGATCGGACTTACGGTTTTCCTAAAAATGACGATCAAAACTCGGAAAAACTCCCATTGACTTAACATTGCGGAATTTTCAGATTTTCAAACTCCCCAACTGTCAAAAATTCAAATCAAAATCCCTTGAAACCCTAGACTAAATCAAACTGCCATTCTATATACTATATGAGCCATTGAGACTCATTTAAACTAATAAACTTTGAATTAACACACTTATAAACTAATTAACTCATAAATTAATAAACTTTGAACTCTTAGACTCATTTAAACTATAAACTGAACTCTTAAGACTCATTTAAACTTATAAACTCCAAACTCGTACACTTATAAACTCATCAATTTATACACTTGTAAACTCTAAACACTGTAAACTTGAGTGTGTGTGTGTGAGCGAGTTAGTGTGAGTGTGTGCATTTGTGAGTGTATGTGCATGAGTGTGTGTGTGTGTGTGTGTGTGTGTGTCTGTGTGTGTATGTGTGTGTATGTGTGTGTGTGTGAGAGAATTAGTGTGTGTGTGAGTTAGTGAGCATGTCTGTGCGTGTGTGAGTTAGTGAGTGTGTGTATTTGTGAGTGTGTGTGTGTGTGTGTGTGTGTGTGAGCAAGTGAGTGTGTGTATTTGTGAGTGTGTGTGTGTGTGAGCGAGTTAGTGTGTGTGTGTGTGAATGTGTGCATTTGTGAGTGTATGTAATTGAGTGTGTGTGTGTGTGTGTGTGTTAGTGAACGTGTATGTGTGTGTATGAAAGAGAAAGTGTGTGTGTGTGTGGACGAGTTAGTGATCGTGTCTGTGTGTGTGAGTTAGTGAGCGTGTATGTGCGTGTGTGTGTGAGAGAAAGAGTGTGTGTGTATGTGCGTGAGTGAGTGTGTGTGTGTGAAAGAAAGTGTGTGTGTGTGTGTGTGTATGTGCGTGAGTGTGTGTGTGTGTGAGTGTGTGTTAGTGAGCGTGTGTGTGAATGAGTGAGTGTGTGTGTGTGTTAGTGAGTGTGTATGTGCGTGTGTGTGTGAGAAAGAGTGTGTGTGTGTCTGTGTGTGTGTGTGTGTGTGTGTGTGTGTGTGTGCTTGAGTTTGTGTGTGTTAGTGAGCGTGTCTGTGCGTGTGTGTGTAAGAGAAAGAGTGTGTGTGTGTGAACGAGTTAGTGTGTGTTAGTGAGCGTGTCTGTGCGTGTGTGTGTGTGTGTGTGTGTGTGAAAGAGAGAGTGTGTGTGTGAACGAATTAGTGTGTGTGTGTGTTTGTGTGTGTGTGTGTGTGTTAGTGAGCGTGTCTGTGTGTCTGTGTGTGTGCTTGAGTGTGTGTGTTAGTGAGCGTGTATGTGCGTGTGTGTGTGTGTAAGAGAAAGAGTGTGTGTGAACGAGTTAGTGTGTGTGTGTGTGTGTTAGTGAGCGTGTCTGTGCGTGTGTGTGTGTGTGTGTGTGAAAGAGAGAGTGTGTGTGTGAACGAGTTAGTGTGTGTGTGTGTGAGTATGTGCGTGTGTGTGTGAGTGTGTGTGTGTGTGAGTATGTGAGTATGTGCGTGTGTGTGTGTGTGTGTGTGTTAGTGAACGTGTATGTGTGTGTATGAAAGAGAAAGTGTGTGTGTGTGTGGACGAGTTAGTGATCGTGTCTGTGTGTGTGAGTTAGTGAGCGTGTATGTGCGTGTGTGTGTGAGAGAAAGAGTGTGTGTGTATGTACGTGAGTGAGTGTGTGTGTGTGTGTGTGTGTGTGTGTGTGCGTGTGTGTTAGTGAGCGTGTGTGTGTGTGAATGAGTGTGTGTGTGTGTGTGTGTGTGTGTGTTAGTGAGCGTGTATATGCGTGTGTGTGTGTCTGTGTGTGTGTGTGTGTATGTGCTTGAGTGTGTGTGTGCGCTAGTGAGCGTGTCTGTGTGTGTGTGTGTGTGTGTAAGAGAAAGAGTGTGTGTGTGTGTGAACGTAAGAGAAAGAGTGTGTGTGTGTGTGAACGAGTTAGTGTGTGTTAGTGAGCGTGTCTGTGCGTGCGTGTGTGTGTGTGTGTGTGTGTGTGTGTGAAAGAGGGAGTGTGTGTGTGAACGAGTTAGTGTGTGTGTGTGTGTGTGTGTGTTTGTGTGCGTGTCTGTGTGTGTGTGTGTATGTGCTTGAATACACACACACACACACACACACAGGAAAGAAATCTTTCTTACTAATCCTTTTTTCTTTCTTTCTTTCTTAAAATTTTTTTTTCTTTCTTTCTTTCTTACTAATCTTTTTTTCTTTCTTTCTTTCTTACTAATCTATCTTTCTTTCTTTCTAACTAATCTATCTTTCTTACTAATCTTTTTTTCTTTCTTTCATTCTTTCTTACTAATCTTTTTTTCTTTCTTTCTTTCTAACTAATCTATCTTTCTTTCTTACTAATTTATTTTCTTTCTTTCTAACTAATCTATCTTTCTTTCTTTCTTTACTAATCTTTTTTTCTTTCTTTCTTTCTGACTAATCTATCTTTCTTTCTTTCTTACTAATCTTTTTTTCTTTCTTTCTTTCTAACTAATCTATCTTTCTTTCTTTCTTACTAATTTATTTTCTTTCTAACTAATCTATCTTTCTTTCTTTCTTACTAATCTTTTTTTCTTTCTTTCTAACTAATCTATCTTTCTTTCTTTCTTACTAATCTTTTTTTCTTTCTTTCTAACTAATCTATCTTTCTTTCTTACTAATCTATCTTTCTTTCATTCTTTCTAACTAATCTATCTTTCTTTCTTACTAATCTTTTTTTCTTTCTTTCTTTTTCTTACTAATCTTTTTTTCTTTCTTTCTTTCTAACTAATCTATCTTTCTTTCTTTCTTACTAATCAATCTTTCTTTCTTACTAATCTATCTTTCTTTCTTTCTTACTAATCTATCTTTCTTTCCTTCTTTCTTTCTTACTAATCTTTTTTTCTTTCTTTCTTTCTTTCTTTCTTACTAATCTTTTTTTCTTTCTTTCTTTCTAACTAATCTATCTTTCTTTCTTTCTTACTAATCTTTTTTTTTCTTTCTTTCTAACTAATCTATCTTTCTTTCTTTCTTACTAATCAATCTTTCTTTCTTACTAATCTATCTTTCTTTCCTTCTTTCTTTCTAACTAATCTATCTTTCTTTCTTTCTTACTAATCTTTTTTTCTTTCTTTCTTTCTTACTAATCTATCTTTCTTTCCTTCTTTCTTTCTAACTAATCTATCTTTCTTTCTTTCTTACTAACCTTTTTTCTTTCTTTCTTTCTGTCTTACTAATCTTTTTTTCTTTCTTTCTTTCTAACTAATCTATCTTTCTTTCTTTCTTACTAATCAATATTTCTTTCTTACTAATCTATCTTTCTTTCTTTCTTTCTAACTAATCTATCTTTCTTTCTTTCTTACTAATCTTTTTTTCTTTCTTTCTTTCTAACTAATCTATCTTTCTTTCTTACTAATCTTTTTTTCTTTCTTACTAATCTTTTTTTCTTTCTTTCTTTCTAACTAATCTATCTTTCTTTCTGTCTTACTAATCTTTTTTCTTTCTTTCTTACTAATATATCTTTCTTTCTTTCTTACTAATCTATCTTTCTTTCTTACTAATCTTTTTTTCTTTCTTACCAATCTTTTTTTCTTTATTTCTTTCTTACCAATCTTTTTTTTCTTTCTTTCTTTCTTACTAATCTATCTTTCTTTCTTTCCTACTAATCTTTTTTTCTTTTTTTCTTTCTAACTAATCTATCTTTCTTTCTTTCTTTCTTTTTTTCTAACTAATCTATCTTTCTTTCTTTCTTACTAATCTTTTTTTCTTTCTAACTAATCTATCTTTTTTTCTTTCTAACTAATCTATCTTTCTTTCTTACAAATTTTTTTTTTCTTTCTTTCTTTCTAACTAATCTATCTTTCTTTCTTTCTTACTAATCTTTTTTTCTTTCTTTCTTTCTAAATAATCTATCTTTCTTTCTTTCTTACTATTTTTTTTCTTTCTTTCTTTCTTACTAATCTAGCTTTCTTTCTTACTAATCTATCTTTCTTTCATTCTTTCTAACTAATCTATCTTTCTTTCTTACTAATCTTTTTTTCTTTCTTACTAATCTTTTTTTCTTTCTTTCTTTCTAACTAATCTGTCTTTCTTTCTGTCTTACTAATCTTTTTTTCTTTCTTTCTTACTAATCTATCTTTCTTTCTTACTAATCTTTTTTTCTTTCTTACCAATCTTTTTTTCTTTCTTTATTTCTTACTAATCTATCTTTCTTTCTTTCCTACTAATCTTTTTTTCTTTTCTTTCTAACTAATCTATCTTTCTTTCTTTCTTTCTTTTTTTCTAACTAATCTATCTTTCTTTCTTTCTTACTAATCTTTTTTTATTTCTAACTAATCTATCTTTCTTTCTTTCTAACTAATCTATCTTTCTTTCTTACAAAAATTTTTTTCTTTCTTTCTTTCTAACTAATCTATCTTTCTTTCTTTCTAACGTATCTATATTTCTTTCTTTCTTTC
>JAULUF010000015.1:34502500-34512500 GCA_031834385.1 Semotilus atromaculatus | reverse complement strand
CTAGCAACACCATAGCAACCACCCAAAATACCTCAGAACAGCCTAGCAACACCCTAGCAACCACCCAAAATACCTTAGAACACCCTAACAACACCATAGCAACCACCCAAAATACCTCAGAACACCCTAGCAACCACCCAAAATACCTTAGAACACCCTAGCAACACCCTAGCAACCACCCAAAATACCTTAGAACAGCCTAGCAACACCCTGGCAACCACCCAAAATACCTTAGAACACCCTAGCAACACCCTAGCAACCACCCAAAATACCTAAGAACCCCCTAGCAACACCCTAGCAACCACCCAAAATACCTTAGAACAGCCTAGCAACACCCTAGCAACCAACCAAAATACCTTAGAACAGCCTAGCAACACCCAAGCAACCACCCAAAATACCTTAGAACACCCTAGCAACACCATAGCAACCACCCAAAATACATTAGAACACCCTAGCAACACCATAGCAACCAGCCAAAATACCTTAGAACACCCTAGCAACACCCTAGCAACCACCCAAAATACCTTAGAACACCCTAGCAACACCATAGCAACCACCCAAAATACCTCAGAACACCCTAGCAACCACCCAGAACACCCTAGCAACCACCCAAAATACCTTAGAACACCCTAGCAACACCCTAGCAACCAACCAAAATACCATAGAACACCCTAGCAACACCTTAACAACCACCCAAAATACCTTAGAACACCCTAGCAACCAACCAGAACACCCTAGCAACCAACCAAAATACCTTAGAACACCCTAGCAACCAACCAAAATACATTAGAACACCATCGCAACCACCCATAACACCATAGCAACCACCCAAAATACCTTAGAACACCCTAGCAACACCCTAGCAACCACCCAAAATACCTCAGAACACCCTAGCAACCACCCAAAATACCTCCGAACACCCTAGCAACACCATAGCAACCACCCAAAATACCTTAAAACACCCTAGCAACACCCTAGCAACCACCAAAAATACCTTAGAACACCATAGCAACCACCCAAAATACCTTAGAACACCCTGGCAACCACCCAGAACACCTTAGGAAAACCATAGCAACGCCCTAGCTACACCCTAGCAACCACCCAGAACACCCTAGCAACCACCCAAAATACCTTAGAATACCCTAACAACCACCCAGAACACCTTAGCAACCCACTAGAAACACCCTAGCAACTTTAAACTACTTTAAACTTTAAACTAAGTTAAACTTTAAACTATAAACTAAAGTTAAACTTTAAAATACTTTAAAATATAAACTACTTTAAAACTACTTCAAACTAATTAAACTTTAAACTAATTTAAACTTTAAACTTATTTAAACTAAGTTAATATTTAAACTACAACTACTTTAAACTAGAAACTACTTTCAACTTCAAACTACTTTCAACTTCTTCAAACTTTCTGGTCCAAACTTTCACAAGCCAACTTAAAGTTTGTCTCGACGAACTTTTTCTAGTTATTATTATTATTCTTCTGACTCTAAAATTTAAACTCTAACTCGTCCTAGAGCTTTAACTCTACAAACTCCAAACTCGGGTCAGACCTTCAAACTGTTCTGACTTAGTGTGCTATATCTTTTCAGACTGATTTGACTTTCAGATTTCTTAAAAATTAATATTAAAAATCATAAAAATCCCATTGACTTTCATTGTAACAGTTCAAAATGAGCCAAGACTACGGTGGCCCAGTAGTCTACACCAAATAAACTCAAATCTAAATTCCCTAAAGCCTTGGACTCAATTAAACTCCCATTCTATATGTACTTATGAACTCTATCTATCTATCTATCTATCTATCTATCTATCTATCTATCTATCTATCTATCTATCTATCTATCTATCTCTTTCTAACTTATCTATCTATCTATCTATCTATCTATCTATCTATCTATCTGATCTTTCTTCCTTTCTAACTAATCTATCTTTCTTCCTTTCTAACTAATCTATCTTTCTTTCTTTCTAACTAATCTCTTTATTTCTAAACTAATCTATCTTTCTTTCTTTCTAACTAATCTTTCTTTCTAACTAATATTTCCTTCTAACTAATCTATCTTTCTTTCTTTCTAACTAATCTATCTATGTTTCTTTCTAACTAATCTATCTATCTTTCTTTCTAACTAATCTATCTATCTTTCTTTCTAACTAATCTCTTTCTTTCTAACTAATCTCTTTCTTTCTTTCTAACTAATCTCTTTCTTTCTAACTAATCTATCTTTTTTTCTTTCTAACTAATCTATCTTTCTTTCTTTCTAACTAATCTATCTTTCTTTCTTTCTAACTAATCTATCTTTCTTTCTTTCTAACTAATCTATCTTTCTTTCTAACTAATCTATCTTTCTTTCTTATCTATCTATCTATCTATCTATCTATCTATCTATCTATCTATCTATCTATCTATCTATCTTTCTTTCTTTCTAACTAATCTATCTATATATCTTTATTTCTAACTAATCTATCTTTCTTTCTTATCTATCTATCTATCTATCTATCTATCTATCTATCTATCTATCTATCTATCTATCTATCTTTCTTTCTTTCTTTCTTTCTTTCTAACTAATCTATCTTTCTTTATTTCTTTCAAACTAATCTATCTTTCTTTCTTTCTAACTAATCTATCTTTCTTTCTTTCTAACTAATATTTCCTTCTAACTAATCTATCTTTCTTTCTTTCTAACTAATCTATCTATGTTTCTTTCTAACTAATCTCTTTCTTTCTAACTAATCTATCTATCTTTCTTTCTAACTAATCTATCTTTCTTTATTTCTTTCAAACTAATCTATCTTTTTTCTTTCTAACTAATCTATCTTTCTTTCTTTCTAACTAATCTATCTTTCTTTCTTTCTAACTAATCTATCTTTATTTCTTTATTTCTTTCTAACTAATCTATCTTTTTTTCTTTCTAACTAATCTATCTTTCTTTATTTCTTTCAAACTAATCTATCTTTATTTCTTTCTAACTAATCTATCTATGTTTCTTTCTAACTAATCTATCTTTCTTTCTAACTAATCTATCTATGTTTCTTTCTAAATAATCTATCTATCTTTCTTTCTAACTAATCTCTTTCTTTCTAACTAATCTATCTATCTTTCTTTCTAACTAATCTCTTTCTTTCTAACTAATCTCTTTCTTTCTTTCTAACTAATCTCTTTCTTTCTAACTAATCTATCTTTCTTTCTTTCTAACTACTCTATCTTTCTTTCATTCTAACTAATCTATCTTTCTTTCTAACTAATCTATCTATCTTTCTTTCTAACTAATCTATCTTTCTTTCTTTCTTTCTTGCTAATCTTTTTTCTTTCTTTCTTTCTTACTAATCTATCTTTCTTTCTTTCTTACTAATCTTTTTCTTTCTTTCTTTCTTACTAATCTATCTTTCTTTCTTTCTTACTAATCTATCTTTCTTTCATTCTTACTAATCTTTTTTTCTTTCTTTCTTTCTTACTAATCTATCTTTCTTTCTTTCTTACTAATCTATCTTTCTTTCATTCTTACTAATCTTTTTTTCTTTCTTTCTGTCTTACTAATCTATCTTTCTTTCTTTCTTACTAATCTTTTTTTCTATCTTTCTTTCTTACTAATCTATCTTTCTTTCTTACTAATCTTTTTTTCTTTCTTTCTTTCTAACTAATCTATCTTTCTTTCTTTCTTACTAATCTTGTTTTCTTTCTTTCTTTCTTACTAATCTTTTTTTCTTTCTTTCTTACTAATCTTTTTTCTTTCTTTCTTTCTAACTAATCTATCTTTCTTTCTTACTAATCTATCTTTCTTTCTTTCTTACTAATCTTTTTTTTCTTTCTTTCTAACTAATCTATCTTTCTTTCTTTCTTGCTAATCTTTTTTTCTTTCTTTCTTTCTTACTAATCTATCTTTCTTTCTTTCTAATCTTTTTTCTTTCTTTCTTACTAATCTATCTTTCTTTCTTACTAATCTTTTTTTCTTTCTTTCTTACTAATCTTTTTTCTTTCTTTCTAACTAATCTATCTTTCTTTCTTACTAATCTTTTTTTCTTTCTTTCTTTCTTTCTTACTAATCTTTTTTTCTTTCTTTCTTTCTTTCTAACTAATCTTTTTTTTCTTTCTTTCTAACTAATCTATCTTTCTTTCTTTCTTTCTTGCTAATCTTTTTTCTTTCTTTCTTTCTTACTAATCTATCCTTCTTTCTTTCTTACTAATCTTTTTTTCTTTCTTTCTTACTAATCTATCTTTCTTTCTTTCTTACTAATCTTTTTTTCTTTCTTTCTTACTAATCTTTTTTCTTTCTTTCTAACTAATCTATCTTTCTTTCTTACTAATCTTTTTTTCTTTCTTTCTTTCTTTCTTACTAATCTTTTTTTTCTTTCTTTCTAACTAATCTATCTTTCTTTCTTTCTTTCTTGCTAATCTTTTTTCTTTCTTTCTTACTAATCTTTTTTCTTTCTTTCTTTTTAACTAATCTATCTTTCTTTCTTACTAATCTTTTTTTCTTTCTTTCTTTCTTACTAATCTTTTTTTTCTTTCTTTCTAACTAATCTATCTTTCTTTCTTTCTTGCTAATCTTTTTTTCTTTCTTTCTTTCTTACTAATCTATCTTTCTTTCTTACTAATCTTTTTTTCTTTCTTTCTTACTAATCTTTTTTTCTTTCTTTCTTTCTTTCTTACTAATCTTTTTTTTCTTTCTTTCTAACTAATCTATCTTTCTTTCTTTCTTTCTTGCTAATCTTTTTTTCTTTCTTTCTTTCTAACTAATCTATCTTTCTTTCTTTCTTACTAATCTTTTTTTCTTTCTTTCTTACTAATCTTTTTTCTTTCTTTCTAACTAATCTATCTTTCTTTCTTACTAATCTTTTTTTCTTTCTTTCTTTCTTACTAATCTTTTTTTTCTTTCTTTCTAACTAATCTATCTTTCTTTCTTACTAATCTTTTTTTCTTTCTTTCTTTCTTTCTTACTAATCTTTTTTTTCTTTCTTTCTAACTAATCTATCTTTCTTTCTTTCTTTCTTGCTAATCTTTTTTTCTTTCTTTCTTTCTTACTAATCTATCTTTCTTTCTTTCTTACTAATCTTTTTTTCTTTCTTTCTTACTAATCTTTTTTCTTTCTTTCTTTCTAACTAATCTATCTTTCTTTCTTACTAATCTTTCTTTCTTTCTTACTAATCTTTTTTCTTTCTTTCTAACTAATCTATCTTTCTTTCTTTCTTACTAATCTTTTTCTTTCTTTCTTTCTTACTAATCTATCTTTCTTTCTTACTAATCTATCTTTCTTTCTTTCTAACTAATCTATCTTTCTTTCTTTCTTACTAATCTATCTTTCTTTCTTACTAATCTTTTTTCTCTCTGTCTAACTAATCTATCTATCTTTCTTACTAATCAATCTTTCTCTTACTAATCTATCTTTTTTTCTTTCTTACTAATCTATCTTTCTTTCCTTCTTTCTTTCTAACTAATCTATCTTTCTTTCTTACTAATCTTTTTTTATTTTTTTATTTCTAACTAATCTATCTTTCTTTCTCTTTCTTACTAATCTATCTTTCTTTCTTTCTTACTATTTTTTTCTTTCTTTCTTTCTTACTAATCTATCTTTCTTTCTTTCTTACTAATCTATCTTTCTTTCTTTCTAACTAATCTATCTTTCTTTCTTACTAATCTTTTTTTATTTTTTTATTTCTAACTAATCTATCTTTCTTTCTTTCTTTCTTTCTAACTAATCTATCTTTCTTTCTTTCTTACTAATCTTTTTTTTATCTTTCTTTCTAACTAATCTATCTTTCTTTCTTTCTTACTGAACTATAAACTAATTAAACTTTAAACTAATTTAAACTTTAAACTTCTTCAAACTTATTGGTCCAAACTTTCACAAGCCAACTTAAAGTTTGTCTCGACGAACTTTTTCTAGTTATTATTATTCTTCTTACTCAAAAATTTACAACTCGAACTCCTCCTAGAGCTTTAACTCCACATACTCCAAACTCGGCTCAGACACTCAAACTGTTCTGACTCGGTATGCTATTTCTTTTCTAACTGATTGGACTTACGGTTTTCCTAAAAATGACGATCAAAACTCGGAAAAACTCCCATTGACTTAACATTGCGGAATTTTCAGATTTTCAAACTCCCCAACTGTCAAAAATTCAAATCAAAATCCCTTGAAACCCTAGACTAAATCAAACTGCCATTCTATATACTATATGAGCCATTGAGACTCATTTAAACTAATAAACTTTGAATTAACACACTTATAAACTAATTAACTCATAAATTAATAAACTTTGAACTCTTAGACTCATTTAAACTATAAACTGAACTCTTAAGACTCATTTAAACTTATAAACTCCAAACTCGTACACTTATAAACTCATCAATTTATACACTTGTAAACTCTAAACACTGTAAACTTGAGTGTGTGTGTGTGAGCGAGTTAGTGTGAGTGTGTGCATTTGTGAGTGTATGTGCATGAGTGTGTGTGTGTGTGTGTGTGTGTGTGTGTGTGTCTGTGTGTGTATGTGTGTGTATGTGTGTGTGTGTGAGAGAATTAGTGTGTGTGTGAGTTAGTGAGCATGTCTGTGCGTGTGTGAGTTAGTGAGTGTGTGTATTTGTGAGTGTGTGTGTGTGTGTGTGTGTGAGCAAGTGAGTGTGTGTATTTGTGAGTGTGTGTGTGTGTGAGCGAGTTAGTGTGTGTGTGTGAATGTGTGCATTTGTGAGTGTATGTAATTGAGTGTGTGTGTGTGTGAGTATGTGTGTGTGTGTGTGTGTGTGTTAGTGAACGTGTATGTGTGTGTATGAAAGAGAAAGTGTGTGTGTGTGTGGACGAGTTAGTGATCGTGTCTGTGTGTGTGAGTTAGTGAGCGTGTATGTGCGTGTGTGTGTGAGAGAAAGAGTGTGTGTGTATGTGCGTGAGTGAGTGTGTGTGTGTGAAAGAAAGTGTGTGTGTGTGTGTATGTGCGTGAGTGTGTGTGTGTGTGAGTGTGTGTTAGTGAGCGTGTGTGTGAATGAGTGAGTGTGTGTGTGTGTTAGTGAGTGTGTATGTGCGTGTGTGTGTGAGAAAGAGTGTGTGTGTATCTGTGTGTGTGTGTGTGTGTGTGTGTGTGCTTGAGTGTGTGTGTGTTAGTGAGCGTGTCTGTGCGTGTGTGTGTAAGAGAAAGAGTGTGTGTGTGTGAACGAGTTAGTGTGTGTTAGTGAGCGTGTCTGTGCGTGTGTGTGTGTGTGTGTGTGTGTGTGAAAGAGAGAGTGTGTGTGTGAACGAATTAGTGTGTGTGTGTGTTTGTGTGTGTGTGTGTGTGTGTTAGTGAGCGTGTCTGTGTGTCTGTGTGTGTGCTTGAGTGTGTGTGTTAGTGAGCGTGTATGTGCGTGTGTGTGTGTGTAAGAGAAAGAGTGTGTGTGAACGAGTTAGTGTGTGTGTGTGTGTGTTAGTGAGCGTGTCTGTGCGTGTGTGTGTGTGTGTGTGTGTGTGAAAGAGAGAGTGTGTGTGTGAACGAGTTAGTGTGTGTGTGTGTGAGTATGTGCGTGTGTGTGTGAGTGTGTGTGTGTGTGAGTATGTGCGTGTGTGTGTGTGTGTGTGTGTGTGTTAGTGAACGTGTATGTGTGTGTATGAAAGAGAAAGTGTGTGTGTGTGTGGACGAGTTAGTGATCGTGTCTGTATGATTCACGCCTGCCAAAACAGGTTTTTTATGGCCAGCTCCAGAGCGGCATGCGCTCCCAAGGAGGGCAACAAAAACGCTACAAGGACGGCCTCAAAGCCAATTTAAAACTATGCAACATGGACCCAAATGCCCTTGAAGAGTTGGCTGCAGACAGGACATCATGGCGAGCACAGTGCCATACTGCCATACACTCCTTTGAGTGCAGCCGCATTACTAATGCAGTAGACAAACGAAGACGCAGAAAGAACAATGCCTTAACAACATCTATAACAACATCTAGCCAGTTTGTGTGCGACGCCTGTGGCCGGCCATGTGCGTCAAGGATCGGCCTCTATTCGCATCGTAGGACGCACCAACAACAACAACTGTGACGAGATCTGTCGTGTCGACAGCTCAGACCACGACGACGATCGTGTCTGTGTGTGTGAGTTAGTGAGCGTGTATGTGCGTGTGTGTGTGAGAGAAAGAGTGTGTGTGTATGTGCGTGAGTGAGTGTGTGCGTGTGTGTTAGTGAGCGTGTGTGTGTGTGAATGAGTGTGTGTGTGTGTGTGTGTGTGTGTGTGTTAGTGAGCGTGTATATGCGTGTGTGTGTGTCTGTGTGTGTGTGTGTGTATGTGCTTGAGTGTGTGTGTGCGCTAGTGAGCGTGTCTGTGTGTGTGTGTGTGTAAGAGAAAGAGTGTGTGTGTGTGTGAACGTAAGAGAAAGAGTGTGTGTGTGTGTGAACGAGTTAGTGTGTGTTAGTGAGCGTGTCTGTGCGTGCGTGTGTGTGTGTGTGTGTGTGTGTGTGTGTGTGTGTGTGTGTGAAAGAGGGAGTGTGTGTGTGAACGAGTTAGTGTGTGTGTGTGTGTGTGTGTGTGTTTGTGTGCGTGTCTGTGTGTGTGTGTGTATGTGCTTGAATACACACACACACACACACACACAGGAAAGAAATCTTTCTTACTAATCCTTTTTTCTTTCTTTCTTTCTTACAATTTTTTTTTTCTTTCTTTCTTTCTTACTAATCTTTTTTTCTTTCTTTCTTTCTTACTAATCTATCTTTCTTTCTTTCTAACTAATCTATCTTTCTTACTAATCTTTTTTTCTTTCTTTCATTCTTTCTTACTAATCTTTTTTTCTTTCTTTCTTTCTAACTAATCTATCTTTCTTTCTTACTAATTTATTTTCTTTCTTTCTAACTAATCTATCTTTCTTTCTTTCTTTACTAATCTTTTTTTCTTTCTTTCTTTCTGACTAATCTATCTTTCTTTCTTTCTTACTAATCTTTTTTTCTTTCTTTCTTTCTAACTAATCTATCTTTCTTTCTTTCTTACTAATTTATTTTCTTTCTAACTAATCTATCTTTCTTTCTTTCTTACTAATCTTTTTTTCTTTCTTTCTAACTAATCTATCTTTCTTTCTTTCTTACTAATCTTTTTTTCTTTCTTTCTAACTAATCTATCTTTCTTTCTTACTAATCTATCTTTCTTTCATTCTTTCTAACTAATCTATCTTTCTTTCTTACTAATCTTTTTTTCTTTCTTTCTTTTTCTTACTAATCTTTTTTTCTTTCTTTCTTTCTAACTAATCTATCTTTCTTTCTTTCTTACTAATCAATCTTTCTTTCTTACTAATCTATCTTTCTTTCTTTCTTACTAATCTATCTTTCTTTCCTTCTTTCTTTCTTACTAATCTTTTTTTCTTTCTTTCTTTCTTTCTTTCTTACTAATCTTTTTTTCTTTCTTTCTTTCTAACTAATCTATCTTTCTTTCTTTCTTACTAATCTTTTTTTTTCTTTCTTTCTAACTAATCTATCTTTCTTTATTTCTTACTAATCAATCTTTCTTTCTTACTAATCTATCTTTCTTTCCTTCTTTCTTTCTAACTAATCTATCTTTCTTTCTTTCTTACTAATCTTTTTTTCTTTCTTTCTTTCTTACTAATCTATCTTTCTTTCCTTCTTTCTTTCTAACTAATCTATCTTTCTTTCTTTCTTACTAACCTTTTTTTCTTTCTTTCTTTCTGTCTTACTAATCTTTTTTTCTTTCTTTCTTTCTAACTAATCTATCTTTCTTTCTTTCTTACTAATCAATATTTCTTTCTTACTAATCTATCTTTCTTTCTTTCTTTCTAACTAATCTATCTTTCTTTCTTTCTTACTAATCTTTTTTTTCTTTCTTTCTTTCTAACTAATCTATCTTTCTTTCTTTCTTACTATTTTTTTTCTTTCTTTCTTTCTTACTAATCTATCTTTCTTTCTTACTAATCTATCTTTCATTCTTTCTAACTAATCTATCTTTCTTTCTTTCCTACTAATCTTTTTTTCTTTTTTTCTTTCTAACTAATCTATCTTTCTTTCTTTCTTTCTTTTTTTCTAACTAATCTATCT
>JAULUF010000015.1:34485000-34487500 GCA_031834385.1 Semotilus atromaculatus | reverse complement strand
TAAAATATAAACTACTTTAAAACTACTTCAAACTAATTAAACTTTAAACTAATTTAAACTAGAAACTACTTTCAACTTCAAACTACTTTCAACTTCTTCAAACTTTCTGGTCCAAACTTTCACAAGCCAACTTAAAGTTTGTCTCGACGAACTTTGTCTAGTTCAAATGTGATGTAATATTTTGGCTGTCCCTGAACCCCTGGCTCTTTTGTATTCTGTAAGTAAATGTTTAAATAAATAAATAAAAAATAGCGAATATAAGAAATAAAACGCAGCCTCCAGCGCACCTGATTCTCTTGCGGATGACCAGGTCCTTCTTCTCGTCGTCTGAGTGCTCGGGGCAGAAGAGCTGCTCGTACAGGCGGCCCATCACAAAGCGCTCCACCTCCTCCATCACAGTCTCCACCACTTCTGGAGAGCCTGAGCACACGCACACAGCCGTCAGAGAGACGCCCACACCACCAGTGTCATGTGACTATATCGAGCAGGGGTGGGGATCAGCACTGGCAAGAGAGCTGTCCGTGTTTCATTCAGACAGAGTCCCTCACATCTAAACATCCACATCATTCCTCATACATCACACAGCCCGTTTCAGTAAAGTCCCCTGGAGTCAATCCGTTAATCCCTTAAAACTCATCTTTGATCATCAAAATGACATATTTAAACGTTTTTTTCCTTGAAAAATATGTCGTCTTGTCTTAAAATAGCTTGAATGTAACTCGACACTCTTGCCTCATTTAGTATGCGCTGTTCTATGAATATGCAAATGAGCCCCGCCTCCACTCACTCACTCAGCTCTGGGGGCCTTTAAGTGTTAGAGTGCTGAGTCAGTTCATAAACAAGCATCACGATCAATGTTTAACCCGGTATACAGACTCCTTCACAGATCACACGCCAATCACACTGACTCCGTTTACATGCAGCCAATAACCCGTTCAAAACCGGAATATTAGCAATAACCCGGTCGCGCACGGCCATGTAAACACCGGCAAAAACCCGAATATGCTCATATACCGGTTTTTAAAAACCCGAATATTATACCTGGGGTACCCTTTTCTAACCCGAATATTTGGTCATGTAAACGCGTATCGGCATATCCCCATCAAAAGGAACATTGATTTGTGTTCTGCGCATGTTCTGTTCACAAGGAATCTTGGTCTTTTGAGCAGAGGAACTTCCGTCTGGTGCATACAAAAACCCGCGTGCAGTATACCGGAAGTAAACAATAAGTAGAGGTAAACATGGCGAGACGCAGCACAGCACCACACCTGGAGCGAGGAGGAAATTAATTTCGATCTATTTCAAAGGCGATCGCTATCTGCCCCGAACTATCCATTATCCGCTGCTGTTGTTGTTGTTGTTGTCTTTGGATACAGGAAGAAGAATCGGAACTGACGCATATTGCGTCTTAAGGTTGTCCGTACGTCCAGACGCTAACCGTGCGTCGCCGTTTACGTCGGGATATTGCCAATCGATTACAAATTCCATGTATACAGGAGTAACTCTCTCTGCTCACGCATGTAAACGGGTTATTCTGAATGTTTCAGAAACCCGAATAGTGTCCTTAACCCGACCATAACACGAATATTGACAGCTTGTAAACGTAGTCACTGATGCGCTACGGCAGGGGTGCCCAACTGATCGACTGTCCTGCACAGTTCATCTCCAACCCTAATCAAACACACCTGAAGGTCTTCAATTCAGGTCTTAACAACCAATGAAGGTCTTCAGCATTACTTGAAAATTAAAGGCAGGTGTGTTTGATCAGGGTTGGACTGTGCAGGACAGTCGATCGGCAGGAGCAGGATTGGGCACACCTGCGCTACGGCATTCACACAAACACACTGGAACCTTAAAGTCTCCTTTAAAAACTGTGAATATCCAAAAAGCGAGTTTGTGACGGGTCATGTTATGCTGGATTTTGCATGTCGCACCTTTAAAGTTGGTCTGTAGGTATTCAGACATGTTTTGATAGAAATCCTGCACAGAGTCTGAGAGATCGTCACAAACAACAGCCTACAACGCAAACACAAAACAAACAGACGTGAAGAATAAAAACTAGAAGCTATAATATATAATGTTCATATGGTCTGGTTGTAGCAGACAGCATTGTGTAGCAATAACCACTTTTATTGCATCCAAAAACAGTGGGAAATATCATAGTAGATGTGTTTCACCTTTTTGCGTGCGATATTCTCCGTGAAGGTATGGCACTGTTTGAAGATGTCATATCCGGGTCTCTGGAAGGGCTTGAGGAAGTCGATGAAGGTCTGCGTGACGTGGTCTGACTCTCGGCCGAGGGACGAGCTCTGGCTCACCGGCGTCTGTGCGGCTCCTGCGTCTGTCAAACACATCACAGTCCATTTGATCCTGACTGATTACATGCTGCATTTTATAAGTGCATTCATAACACTATTCGTGCCCTCTGTGCCGGGAGCAGCGGCTCATTTGCATTTAAAGGGACACAGACAAAAACAGCGTGTTTTTGCTCACCCTCAAA
>JAULUF010000015.1:34232500-34482500 GCA_031834385.1 Semotilus atromaculatus | reverse complement strand
AGGATTCTGGAACAGAGTCCGCTTGCACAGCAGAACGGATCCGGAACAGATAAGGATTGCGGATCCAGACCAGATCCTACTTGTTTCCGCTGATGACGGACCGGATCCGATTCGGACACGTTCATGAAGTAGTTCATCTGGCCCGGATCCAATTCAGACTAAGCGTGCCGCACAAGCCCTGAAAAGTGAAGCCAAAGCGTCTCGATCCCCCGGTGGCTGGTCCTAGTATAGCTCATAAACCCCGCCTCCCCATGTTATTCAATGGCACGTGACACCAACTAAACAATTAAATGACACTTCAAATATCGCTTTTCCAACAATGGTTTCTGTTATTTACGGCAGGTTTTATCACGGTGATGTAAGTTCAAGTGTTTGTTTTTAAAATAAGTTTGTTTTTAGTTAGTTATTTGATGCGATGGTGTGACGTCATGATTGTCAGCTGTGATTGACAGGTTCTCTGAGCGAAGTAGTCACTGAAGGGCCAACAGACTTTTTTTCAGGATCTTTGGAGGACTAAGGAGATTGAAGCTTTAAATTGAATATATAATTATTTTTTTTAAAGTGCAGGAGCGTGTGTTTGCGATTGTTTCTGCGAGAGTGAGGGCGGGGCCTGATTTCGCGGCTTGACTGCTCTCTACTGCTCATGTCTGGTCCCGAAATCGCTACTGCGCAGACTCAAGTTTCAAGATGTCAGCGCCATATCGGAACTCTGACGGCTTCAGTTCTCTCCAATGGAAGAGAGCGAAGGGGCGTCGTCCATTTTTTTTACAGTCTATGATTCGGACACGTTCATGAAGCAGTTCATCTGGCCCGGATCCGATTCGGACATGTTCATGAAGCAGTTCGTCTGGCCCGGATCCGATTCTGACATGTTCATGAAGCAGTTCGTCTGGCCCGGATCCGATTCGGACACGTTCATGAAGCAGTTCGTCTGGCCCGGATCCGATTCTGACACGTTCATGAAGCAGTTCGTCTGGCCCGGATCCGATTCGGACATGTTCATGAAGCAGTTCGTCTGGCCCGGATCCAATTCGGACACGTTCATGAAGCAGTTCGTCTGGCCCGGATCCGATTCGGACACGTTCATGAAGCAGTTCGTCTGGCCCGGATCCAATTCGGACACGTTCATGAAGCAGTTCGTCTGGCCCGGATCCAATTCGGACACGTTCATGAAGCAGTTCGTCTGGCCCGGATCCGATTCTGACACGTTCATGAAGCAGTTCGTCTGGCCCGGATCCAATTCGGACACGTTCATGAAGCAGTTCGTCTGGCCCGGATCCGATTCGGACACGTTCATGAAGCAACTTGTCTGGCCCGGATCCGATTCGGACAGGTTCATGAAGCAACTCATCTGGGGCCTCATGTATCAACACTGCGTACGCACAAAAACACGGGGTACGCCAGCTTTCACGTTCACGGTCAGATGTACTAACAGTGAAATTAACGTAAGAATGTGCGTTCCTCCACGTAAACTTCATGCCTGGCGTGCGTACATTTGTCGTGATTTTTGTCTGTTGAAGTGGCAAAGATTACACTATGAATTGTTCTATCGCACCACCAGCTGTCAGATGTTGCTTATAATTTGTAATTGATAAATTATTTGACATATTATTGTCACACAAGTCTCATTAAAATATAATAATAATAATAATACATTTTATTTATAATGCGCTTTTCTAAAACCCAAAGCGCTACAGACAATAAAACAAGTAAAATACAAAGTACAGGAGTAATACAAAATAATCATTACAGTACAACACAGTAATCAATCATAATAGTCTATGTAAGCAATTTGAAAAAGATGTGTCTTTAACAACTTCTTGAAACTGGCTAATGAAGGAGCATCTCTAACAGTAAGAGGAAGTGCATTCCATAACGTGGGTGCCGCGACAGAGAAAGCTCTCTCCCCCATAGATTTTAATCTACAGGGAGGTTGCTGAAGAGTAAGAGAGTCCGCAGACCGAAGGGAACGAGAAGGCGCGTACAGGCTGACTAGGTCACAGATGTAAGAAGGAGCTATTTCGTGCATAGCTTTGAGTGTTATTGTGAGAGTTTTAAAAGCAATACGTGACTGGACAGGTAGCCAATGCAAGCTATAAAGCACACCTGTAATGTGCTGACGTGGTGAAGTGTGTGTCAGCACACGTGCGGCTGAATTCTGGATGTACTGCAGACGTTTTATAGATTTAGCAGGTAAACCAACAAAAAGTGCATTACAGTAATCAATCCTAGAAGAAACAAATGCATGAATAAGCCTTTCAGCATCAGGTAGAGTAAGATAGGGCCTAATTCTTGCAATGTTTCGTAGATGATGGAATGCAGATTTCGTAATGCTCTTTATGTGAGAGTCTAGTGTTAGGTGGGCGTCGAAAATTACACCAAGGTTACGAGCACAAGAGGATGGAGATAAAACACTATCATCCATGATCAAATTAAAGTGTCTCCCTTTGTGAGTAGCCGCAGGTGTGCCAATGAGTAGAATCTCTGTCTTAGAGGAATTCAGTTTAAAAAATTATGATGCATCCACGTTTTTATTTCCTGCAGACATTCTGAAAGAATTTTAGAGGTGACAGTAGGATCAGATTTAGAGCTGATGTAAATTTGAGTATCATTAGCATAAAAATGATACCCCAGACCATATTTCCTAATTATTTGCCCCAAAGGAAGCATATAAACACTAAACAATATGGGAATCAAGACAGATCCCTGAGGAACACCAGAACGGACTTGTCCAGTATCCGATTTGTTGTTTCCCAAGACAACAAACTGGGAACAATCAGTGAAGTAAGATTTGAACCAGTTTAGTACAGTACCAGTGATACCAAGCCAGCTCTCCAGCCTATTTAGCAGGATAGAATGGCACACTATGTCAAAATCTGCACTCAGATCTAACAAAACCAAGATGGTAGAGGCTCCAGAATCAGCTGAGACAAGCAGGTCATTCAGAACACGAACCAAGGCTGTCTCAGTACTGTGTCCCTTTCAAAACCCAGACTGAAAAGATATTCTATTAATTATGCAATTAAGTAAGAACATATATAAAGCATGTGCAAATTGATACAACCCGTCTAGCAATGGCAGCGTTGGCTTTCTTAGAGGACATTTTCAATGGATGAATCCGGATAGAACGAGTTTTTAGGGACCACAATGATTTTCTGGCCCACGATGATGACTGGCTTATCAGCCGTTTCAGATTTCCAAGGGCTATACTCTTGGAGCTCTGCGCTGAGTTGGGTCTGAATTTGGAAAGAGAGACAGTGAGGAGTCACGCATTACCCGTTCCTTTACAGGTGCTTACTACACTTGGTTTCCTGGCAACTGGTTCTTTCCAAAGAGAACTGGCAGACCGCTCAGGAATAAGCCAGTCGTGTTTGAGCCGTGCAATGCCAGCTGTATGGGACGGGATCATCCGCTTGTCTACCAGGTATATAACGTCCCCATACGATGCAGGTGACCAGCCAAACATTAAAGCGCAATTTGCAGCGATAGCCGGTTTTCCTAATGTAATCCGAGCGATCGACTGCACACATATTGCTATGAAGGCACCATCTGAAGAAGAATTTGCATATGTGAATCGAAAACATTTTCATTCAATAAATGTGCAGATTATATGTAATGCACAAATGCGCCTAACAAATATTGTGGCATGGTGGCCTGGGGCAACCCATGATTCATATATCCTTACAAACAGCATGGTTGGGATGAGACTCCAAGCTGGCAGGGTGTGCGATGGGTGGCTACTTGGTAAGTTATGCATTTAAATGTATGTTTCTATCTAAAAGTTTAATTTTTGTGTGTGTAATTATTCAACTGCCCATCAGGAGACAGTGGTTATCCACTAAAGACATAACTGTTAACCCCCCTCACTAACCCACAAACTGACGAGAGTGCAGATACAATGATGCCCATTCTCGTACTCAGTCAGTTGTGGAGCGGGCGATTGGGCAGCTGAAGTGTCGGTGGCGCTGCCTTGACAGGACCGGGGGGGTGGGGGGGGGGTGTGGGTGTGCTGTTATACCGCCCTGACAAGGTTGACCTACACTGCCAGATGACCCTGACCCAGGACCAGTATATGTGCAGCACAATCAACAAGCCATTCAGGCCCGTCAACGTGTAATTGCGACAATAATAATGGTACTCAGATGGTACTTCGTTCAAAGTTGATGAATGAATTTAATGAATGGCTTATTTCTGTGAGTGCGTCAGTGACATTTTTCAGGTGACTGTTAATTTCTCCAATGGCCCTAACAATTTGCTGTTGTGACTCCAGAACTGCATGCAGCAAGACGCGGCCAGATGGACGGGCTTCAGCACTGGGGGGAGCATTAGAGACACCAGAGACGCTAGGCTGAATGGGCTCTGGCTGCTCGGGTGGTGCGGACTCGGAGTGCGTGCCAGTGGACGTTCCTGCTGTTGTTCCTGCAGTTCCTAAGTCCAAATAAACACAGGCACATGTTAATATATTTGAGTTCACAAAGCTGATTGAACTGTGACTGTGTGTGTGTTTGTGTGTGACTTTGAATCTGTTCCTTATTAAAGGGGTGGTTCGGAATTTTGGACATCGGGCCTCATTTACAAGTAAGCGTGTTATTTACCAGTGTAGTCAGTTTTCGAAAATGTTCACCCAGTCCTTCCAGTTGCATAGTTCGCCGGTGCTAGGCTAGCGCGAGTCAACGGTATCTGCTAGCCTGCCATTAAAACAGTTTTACCCACTCCACAGTTCACCAAAAGCACATAAATTATAATGCCAGACTATCGATGTAAATGTCTGTTGAGAGAATAATGTTAGAAATCAAACTACTCTCAATGTAGTTTGACATATCAAAATATATTTCAATGATCGCATTACATTTACAGGAACTAGTTTCTCAGCAGCGGCGGAATTTTACTTTACTACTGCTCCTGGAGTAGTACTGCGCCGGAAAGTAAACACAGAACAGAAGCGCACTACGTTACAGTCGGAACGTCAAGTTAGCTAGTAGTAGCCTCGATTTTGAAACATTCGATCGTAATTGAAAGAATTGGCAAAATGGTTATTCACTGTAGTTTTAGAAATTGTACAAATCAACCAAAAAGATGGTCAACAAAAAGTTTCCACAGATTTCCAGTAAGAGATCCAGAAAGGAACCAACTGTGGCTTCTTGCTGCTGGCTTGGATAAGGAGACACCGACAGAGACACTACTAAAGGCCCGAATTTGTAGCGATCATTTTAGATCAGACAAACTTTGTACCAAGTGATCGAAACGATAACAAGTCACTGAGAAGGAATGCAGTTCCAGCAGTCTTTCCAGATGCACCAACAGCTACAGATGAACAGGTAATAACTTTTGTTAGGCTACTCTAACGTTAGCTAGCTAATGAAGCTACTCTTTCATAACTGATAGATTGACACTGACAACGTTAGTGGAGATAACGTTACAGTTCAATGCATTGTGGAGAGTGACACAATAGTGTAACTAACGGTATAGTTATTTTATGAATTGGTCCAACAGTCTGTCAAACATTGTAGGCCTATTGTCCTCCACTAAAGTTGTTTATTTGTCTTTATGTAATGTGTAGCAATACATTATATTTATATTTGTTATTGTTGTTGTTATCTGCAAAGAAAATACAGGAGATGTTCACTGTACCACAGTCCACCCCTAAAAAGGTCTCCTCTGGACCAGAATCATACAAGGAGTCAACTGAGTGTTCTGGTGCACTGAAGTTTTTCATCACCACTCCAAAACAGGCAGTGCCACGGTCTCGGAAACGGCGTTCTTCATCAGGGTTCTATTTTGCCTTCCGTCCTCTCAGACATTTGAGCCAAATTGAGGTATTTGTTTGAATTTTTAGGAGTGTTTCATTCATATTGTAATCTTTGGCAACAATTGTATTATAATGACGTTCATGTATGTTGTATAGAAGAAACAATAGTGCAGCATTAGCACAAGTAAGAGAGTGAACTCAAATAAATACTAATAGTTGTGTGACATGTATGACTTCCATTACATAGCTTTACATACTTTGATTACACTGATTACAAGAATTTTACGCTTTTACAAAAGGACATTGCAGTATCTTTCAATAATATTTAACCATTACTATTCTGGATAGTGTTCGAAAAAAAATCAGGATCACAGTTACTTTCAATACAGTCTCTCTTCTCTCAGGCTCACTTTATAAAGGGAAAGAAAGCTATAGCTGAAGATGACAACCCACTGGACCTGAGTATGAGATAAGTTGAAGCCCCATCAAGTCACCCAGTTGACAGCTCCTTTGTTCCACTGAGCAGCACCTCTAGCTCCTCCAAGTCCAACATATCCTCTGCGGAAGGAGCCAAGAACTGGTCAGAAAATGAATGGATTGTCAACGAGTCCAGGCTAATGCAGCTCTTCACAACATGCCACCAGTGTGGTTTTTTTATTTAAGAGGAATACAAGAAAGTGACCACTGCTGGGACACGCATTCACATCAAGTGGAGCTGTTTAAATGGACACTCAGGGGAATGGGAGTCATGTCCTAAATTGTGTGGAATACCAGAAAACAACCTGCTGATTGACTCATCCATCCTGTTCACAGGTTCAACTTACACAGAAGTCTTAGACTGGGCTGAGCTACTGAATCTCCAAATTTCAAAGACAACATTTTACTCCCTGCAGTCTACCCACCTCATACTAGTGATTGAGTATGCATACCAAGACCATCACAAAGAGATAATGTAGGGCCCAATAATTTCCGCAATCACGGAATCGCGGAATTGGCCAATTGACCCTTCGCAAAGACCCGCCCACCTTAGTTACTGTCGCTATGTCCGACAAGCTACGCCGCTCTCATGTTCTCACGCAGTGAAAAATACATCGCGGAGCAGAGAGGAGACTGACAACACGCTGACAGACAGGACAGACCAGGTTACTTTTCGGTTACTTTTGATATTAAACATATTAAACAAAGACTCACCTTTCAAATTTGGTTATTTTTTAAAATAAATTTTAACAATAAATACCGTTTTGTGGCTCTTTAATGTGTCGTGACAGATTGCTGTAAAGCATCAGTTAAAGCTGCTCGTGATCCGATCATCTCTTCCTTCTAGTTCATTTATAGCATCAAATAAACATGAATGAACATAAGAAGGAATGTTGTTTTAACCGCGGAAAGGCGTCAGTACACTCCGTCTTTCAAGTTCAAATCCTCCCATGTTAATCTAATATCTCTCCTGACTGCTTTGTCTGACAAAATGGCGGATGGCGAAGTATGATTGGTCAGATTACCTGTCAATCAAGCTCCACGCGAAGGGTCAATTAACACGGAATCTAGTGTTAATGCGGAATTTCGCGGAATTTTACATATTTGGAATGAAATTCGGTTTTTGTGTTGAAGAAGAACGTATGTCTGGGGAAAATGCAGACCGGGGGAAGCAAATCTGGGTGACACAACCCCTCCCGTCATTTCAGCTCCAATGACAGCATCAAAACAATGAAAGCATGGCGAAACGGCTCTGCTTTCGTCGGCGAGAAAGTTAAGAAACTCAATGCTAAGCCCTCAGTACCGAGCCGAGCAGATCGCACGTAACTTTTATGCAGTGTTTCCCACACATAACGTTAGACTAATTTGTGGCGGTTCGCCACAGAATCAACACTGGCCGCCACATATTGCGTTTCATTATTTTTTTTTAAAGCTATTTAAAGCACGCAGCCTATTCTTTCAGTTGCATTTGCTTTCCCTGCTCTACCTCCGTCTCTGTCACTCACGCATCTCTCTCTCTCACACACACACACCGCGTCTGTCTATGAGGCGCCGGACTGGACAAAAGCGAAGCGACACTGCGCGAGAGAGACCGAGTGTGTCCCTATGAGTGTGTCCCATAGATGTGTCCAAGAGCGCGCTCGACAGAGCGCGAGAGAGAGACAGAGTGTGACTTTTATTTAAACTTATATACTAATATAATTTATTTTAAAGCTCATAACCATATTTTGTACTTAAGAGTGCAGTGTTATGTTGCATCATGCAGTATTTGTGCTGAAAAGTAAGAGTAAATGTCTGCTCAATAAATTTAAGGTAATTCCTATTTTATTTGTGTACATTTTAGTCATTAACATTAAAAGCACACTCTTTTTATGACTAAAATAACAGTAAAAACTGAATTCCCCAAAATTAAAACGGAAAAACGGAATTTGGGAAAAAATAAAACGAATTTTATGGGGCCGTAATAATGAGAAAACTACAGACAATTGGTGGAGGGATTTCAATCTGTGATGATGGTCGTTCGGATTCACCAGGATTTAGTGCCAAGTACACTACATACAGTTTCATGAGTGATGAAACAAAGGAAATCATTATGGTTGAGTTAGTTCAGGTAAATACCCAGCTATGTATATACTGCTTGTACTCTCAGTGCATGTGTAAGCATTTATACTGATTGTCATTATAAAGGTAACAGAGGCAACCAGTTCACCAGCCATGGAGATATTGGGATTTCCAAGGTGTCTGGAGCGTTTGCTTCAGGCAGGAGTTGTAGCAGATACCATCACCACAGACCGCTCTCCTTCTATCAGGAAGCTTATGAGAGAGACCTACTCTGACATCCAGCATCAGTTTGACCCATGGCATGTTGCCAAAGGTAAGCTTTTTACTAATTGCAATCAGACTATGTTGAAACATCCCCCACCCCCTCCTCTCTCATCCCTTCCCTCATTGTGATTTTATTAATTAGGACTGAAGAAGTTGTTGACTGTGGCTGCGAAAAATAAGAAAAACAATGATATGCTTCCTTGGATCAAGGCAATTAATAATCACTTTTGGTGGTGTTGTCAGTCATGTGCTGGTGATGCTGAGGTAAGTTGATGAGATGTGTTAATTTTTTTCTCTACTAAGTGTGGCAGGAAGGGCAATTTTCCCTTCGTCATTCTCTGAATTGCCATTCCAGCCTATCATCGGTGCCCCTGGGCTATAAAACCGGTAACTGATTTGCTGCCTGGTATGCGTCACTGTTGTGAACTGCTGCGTCGTTAACGCGCTTTCGTTACCACTTCCCGAGAAGCGGGTGCGAGCACCCGAGCTGAGATGCTGATCTGTGTTAGAGCGGGCCTCTGTCCCTCCCGCTGTACGAGCTTGGTGTGGTATTGTCGCTGTTTGTATGGGCTTGAGATTGACACTGGAGACGCTGTGAGAACCTGATGTAGTAAATGCTGTTTCTCTGTCTTGTCCCTCGCCAGTGAAAGCTACGGTTTCACTGTCCCTTGGTAAACCATTCACTTACTTTCTCGTCGATCGGTTTGTGGAGGCCTATCCCTGCATTCCAGTCGAGGTGCTTCGCGTTCTATCGCGGCTGCAGTGCTGTTCTGTTTCCAAGATAATTTGAGTTTGTTGTTTGTTTTAGTTTTTTTACTGTTTTGTTTTCTTGGTTTGTAGTGGACCTTTTTGACTTTTAGGATCGTTCCTATAGGTCTGAATGGTCTATTGTTTCTTTAGTTTTATTTAACTTTACAATTATATTATATTTGTTATCTGATCTGTTATTTTGTGTAAATTGCTTTTGCTTCAATTGATTCCTTTTGGAATATAATTGTTAGTTTTGTTTTTGCCATTTGTCTTTACTCTAATCAACTGTTATTTACTTTATTTATTAGTGGCCAACATTTATTTTCCTTTATTTTGAGTTTACTAAACGTATTGTCGGATACGCAACCTATAAAGAGTTGTTTATTTTGATGTGCATCTTTTTGTGTGTTTTCGCAGGACTTGAGCACCGGGGGCAGAGGACTGGCTCATTTAGGTGGTGGTCTCTTCCTCACAGTGTGTTGTGACCACCTCGCTGTGTGCTGTGATTGTTATTAACCACTGTGTGTGTGTGTGTGTGTGTGCACCGTGAAGTGCAGTGATCTTCCTTGCGGGTGGCGTGGTAGTCGGAGTGTGAATGGTACATCTTGCTGATTAATTATAATTCCTTAGGAATCCCCCGTACTGCCCTCGTGTCTTCACCCCGCCACATAAGCAAACAGCGTTATTTGTTGTGTTGCCCTAAAACGAATATGCTTTGTCAGGAGTTGAAACGTCGATGGACGTCAATTCTGCTTCACATTTGTGGCATCCATCGGTGGGAGGAAAACGGACAGGAGAGGACTTGCTACCACCAAGAACTCACTGAAGAGCAGCAAAGAAAGAAATGGCTGCAAACAGACTCTGCTGCATTCAAGGCACTGTCAGACCACGTACTGAACAAGAACCTGTTGAAAGACCTCAAACACATGACTCTCTTCTATGTATACTGCTACCATGTAGTTGATCATTTACACAAATTTGTTTTTAGATTAAAAATTATTTTTAGTGCTTTACCTAAAACAACATGCTGGCATCCGTGCTTTAGAGAATTGCACATCTGCCACACATCTGAGAGTTTCTACTGTGTAATGTTTGTGATACAAATAATGAAGGCATAAAATAAATGTCTAACGTCTTTGTACAAATTTTCTAAATATCAACATTTTGAATAACATTCACAAGGCACTAACCATCTGATAAAAACTGCAGGAGACCTGGAAGTTTACCACAGTGCAATGCTGAAGTACACTCAGAAGAGGCTACACTTCAGCTACAACTCTATGAAGGCACGTACCCTACTCTCTGTGATGGACCACAACGAGAATGTTGGCCGTCAGCAAGCAAAAACCACTGATGGTAAGCCTACACATGATAGATAACTGCAAAACTCTAAGCCATCAGTACTTGATTATGTACCAAGTACATTGTAAATTTACTAGCCAATCCTTTGTATGTTTATATTGCTGTGCATTTTTACAATACTCCCTCAAGGAACTCCAAGATACGGTTTGGTCTTTCCGAAACAAACAAAAAGATGGTTTGCAAGGAAGAGATACGAGACAACCAGGCTGACATTCAGGAAGGATCTTGTGGAGCGGGTCCTGCAAAGGTGCCAGGATCCTACCGTGAAGTTTGCAGATCCTAATTCTTATATCCAGCAACCAGATACCATATCCAAAAACATAGCCGACACTCCAAGACTCCAAAGATGAAATTCTATCACAGCATGTCTCCCGATTTTCAAATACAAGCAGCAAATAAAAGCCTAACTGTAGCTTATTGTGGTGCAAAATACAGGTCATCATCACACTTCTTTTTATTTAACCATTGATTTTATTGCAATTTAATTACTGTCAACATTACAACAATTTGTCTAAATCCACTCTTAGGTGTAATTGTTTATATTACAAAGTAAAATTAAAGAAAGTAACATCAAAATCGTATTGTTTCATCTGTAACCAAATGTATGTGTATGTATGTGTTATTTCTTTTTGATATAAAGGATTTGATTTATTGAAAAGATGAGGTGCAGTAGCAAATGTTTTCTAGCTGCCTACTGTAGTTATGTGTCACGGGTGACAAAATCGCTCGGCAAGCGGAACCCTCTTGAGAGTCCTAGGTTTCCCAGGGGAAGGTATTGTGTGCAACACGCCCCACTCCGGTGATGTAAACATGCCGCACTGATTAGCGCTAATGCATTGCAGGTGTGAGAGAGAGAAGCGGCGCTCACACAGGCTTCCTGTTACGCAAGCCAGGATAAAAAGGGACCATTCAGAGAGTGTGGTGGTGTGTTCGGTGGGTTTGGTGTGTTCAGTGGGTTTGAAGTGCTCAGTGAGTTGGAAGTGTTTGAAGAGCCTAAGGGTAGTGATGGGCAGATCGAGGCTTCGTGAAGCAATGAAACAGTTGAAGCAAATGTGCCATTTTGTTTCGAGGCTTCGAATCAATCCGAAACCCGTCTCCACGGTGACACCTAGTGGTCACTTGCAGGTGTTGATCTGAAACAACCTTTACAAAGAGCTAATAAAAAATGTGTTGTGTTGTGTTTTTTTTTGTTTTTTTTTTTGTAATATAATAAGCTTGTAACCTGTAGCCAGATTTTGGTCATGAAAAATGAATATTAATAAAAATAAATCAAGCCACAATGTCTCACTTTCTTATAGATTTTTATTCAAAAATATTAATTTCTCTGCTGTTGAAGGACTCAGCCTACTTCTTTTTTTACAGATAATTTATCCAGCCTTTGAAAAAATTATCTCACAAGGGACACTTGTTGCTGGCATACAAAGATATTTTTTAGCTAGGACATACAAATGAGGAAAGATTACTGCTCTCTCTTTCCAGTAAGTTAGGGGATCATGAGCTCTGGGCAAAAACGCTTCGCTGAGGTATTTTTTCACTTCCACTGTGGCATCAGCTGTAGCATTGTGTATCAACTGGGTCTCACGGATGCGATTGTCAAAATGTTCCCATAAACTGTCCTGTGTTTCTACTGGTGTTGATGATGATGATGATGATGGGCCTGATGTTGACATTTGTGGTTCTGAATTAAAAGAAAACGGCAATTAGTAACAAATCATAAACTGACAACACATATGAAGTATAAATTTCATGAATCACATTACATAAGATAACATAGACTGAAATCTATATGTATCTGTAATATATATGTATCTATCTATTAATCTATATGTCTATATATATATTTTTTTTTTTCTATCAATGCATCTATTAATGTGTCTCTATATGTACTCTGTGTGTCTCTAAGTCAATGTGTAAATGTAAATTAAATCCTAAATATAACTAAACAAATCGCACTATAAATGTCACTATATCACCAAAAATCCGCTATCTCAAAACCAAACTCCTCTCACAAAAACCCACGATATGAAAATGCGTTAACATAACTTTTATACTGTGTGATTGTGTGATTTGTTCCCGAATCGACCAATCAATGAAACCCCGATTCGGCGGAGCACGCCACCTGATGAAACACTTAGAAGCTTCATTTAGCCGTTGTCACGTGACGTGGGTGTTTTGAATCACGCTTCGGATCAGTGTTTCGAATCATCTTTGCTTCGGGATCTCGCAAAGCTTCGGAACGTCTGTTTCGCGCCAGCCATCCTTACCTAAGGGTCGACTTGGAGCAGTGTTGGATACAAGCTTCCTCAGGAAAACCGTTGGGGTGTGGAGATCGCCCATTTGAGTTTGCTGGATCAGAGTGATCGTTTGTGGGAAGTCTGCTGGATCGAGCTATCGTCTGGATTGGTGCTGTGGAAGGAGAGAGAAGAGATAAGTGAACTGATTTCATCTTATGAGTAATTAAATTGCTGGAAGAGGATGCAGCAAATGTGGATCTGATTGTTGGAAGAGCTATGTGTTTCAGAGTGTGTTGAGGAGGAATTGAAAGAGAAATCCCTCGTGGAGCGAGCGCAACAAACGGAGTGGGGCCTCTGACCAGCCTTAACGTGTGAGTGAATTGCAGTGCTTTTGCCTTATTGATACACATTGATTTGTGGCTGTGGAATTGAAGTGAACACAAGTGTGCTGTGCCTTTGCTGAGAAGTGGCCCTAGCCCCATTCACACGTTGTGGAAAGTTACTATATCTGCTCCCCATTGGAAGTCCAGTGTGATACAGCTGCACTGAAGAGAGTACTCTGTACTGTGAAGGTCCTTAATTGTTATTTACTGTTTGAGCTCAAAAGCCTACAGCATCACTGGAGAAACGATCTTTTAACCCATTGTCTCCTCACTGTGAATTGAAGAGAGTACTGTGCAGATCCTTACCTGTTCCACTTACTGTTGAGTCCAGACGCATGCAGCATCGCTGGTAACGTACCCTTTTTAATCCATTGTCTCCTTGCTGTGCATTGAGGAGAGTACATTGTACTGTGAAGATTCTTACCCGTTCTATTTACTGTTTGAGCTCAAAAGCCTACAGCATCACTGGAGAAACGATCTTTTAACCCACTGTCTCCTCACTGTGAATTGAAGAGAGTACTGTGCAGATCCTTACCCGTTCTACTTACTGTTTGAGCCCAGAAGCCTACAGTATCACTGGTAACGTACCATTTTACTTCATTGCCTTCCTGCTGTGTACTGAAGAGAGTACGTTGTACGGCGAAGATCCTTACCTGCTCTACTTACTGTTTGAGTCCAGAAGCGCACAGCATCATTTGGGAAGCAACCTTTTAATTCACTGTCTCCTTACCGTGAGCTGAGGAGAGTACTGTGTACTGTGAAGAGCCTTACCTGTTTCACTTATGGTTGAGTCCAAAAGTATGCAGCATCTCTAGTGACCTTATAATCCATTGTCTTCCTGCTGTACATTGAAGAGAGTATTTTGTACTGTGAGGAGTCTCACCTGTTCTACTTACCGTTTGAGTCCAGAAGGACGCAGCATCATGGGCGAAGTAAACCCTTAACTCACTGTCTTCCTCCTGTGGACCGAAGAGTACCGTGCACTGTGAAGGATCCTTACCTGCTATACTTACTGCCCGAGTTCGGAAGTCTGCAGCACTGCTGAGAAAAAGTAAGCTTTCAAACTATTGTTCCATTACGGTGCGCCGATGAGAGTTCTCGGTACTGTGAATATCCTTACCTGTTCTACGTACTGTTTGAGTCCAGAAGCATGCAGTATCGCTGGTGAAGCCGTCTAGTGATCCACTGGCTCGCCCCCCCTGTGAATCGAAGGGAGAGCTGTGTACTGTGAACGACCCTTACCTGTCGTCATTCTTACTCTCTGAGTCTGGAAGTCTGCAGCATCGCTGGAGAACGGAGTCCCTACATTGCCGCCCAGGGGGCACAGTGACAGTTGCGACACGCCCGCCCGTGGCAGAAGGATATCTAGAGGACAGTGAAGGCTATCCAATTGATGCCCCCTTGTTTTATTGTTAAATAAAGATTGTTCCTCCTTTGAAACTTACCTGTGTCTCCGTAGTCCTCTGTTGTGTGCCTGTGGTGTCGGCTCCTCACGGTGGTGACTCAGTAAGAGAGGGGGGGCGGTTGGTCGTCCGAGCATTCCTCCCCTCGACCTGTGTGACATATGTGTTCAGAACAATCGCAGAGCATCTTGTGTTTCCCTGAATCCAACATATCGCCTGGTGTCTGAAGGGTATTTATTTCGGATGCTGGTCACTACACAGGATGGAAGAACACATCGGTTGCCTCTTCCCAGCTGTCTTCCTTTCAACCCCCACTCTAGAACAATTCGGTAAACCACCAATCGGTACTGCCTAAAACAAGAAGGAAAAAAATTTGCTTTTTGGAGCAGTCAACTTTCTTACCAAAGAAAACTGTACACTAGGGTAATAGCCCACATAAAAATAATGGGTTACACTTTATTTCGATAGTCACTTTAGATGTTCTACTAATTTTAAGTAACTTTTCAACTACATGTCAACTAACTCTCATTAGAGTATTAGTATATTATAGCAGACTGGTAGGTTATGGTTAGGTGTTAGGGTTCGGGTTAGGAGAATAAGTTGACTTGTAGTCGCCAAGTTACTTATAGTCAGTTGAATGTCTGTTGAGGGACCAACAAAATAAAGTGTTAGCAGATATTAAGCTGACAGTCTACTAATACTCTAATGACAGTTAGTTCACATGTGGTTGCAAAGATACTTATAGTTAGTAGAATGTCTAAAGTGGACTATCGAAATAAAGTGTTACCAAATAATGGCCAAAATAAATCTAATCAAAATAGAAAAATACAGTTGAGGCGCTATATACACATACAAAAATGACAAATAAGAACTAGGCAACAATTAATTACATTGTGTTTGGATTGGACAGCTTACACTTACAACATTGAGAACTGTTCGTTGGGTCCAGCAGGTCCGGGTCTTTTTTTCCAATTTATTTTATCAAAGGAGAATAATGTTTCGAGTACTCCTCGAGTTAGAAGGGGTGGGAAGTCCGTTATGTACATTGGTCTGTCTCGGGAGGCGCTGTGCCCAGACACATCTAAATCTTGGAAACTAGTGTCCAGCTCCAGTTCTGTTATCTGTGGGATAACTAAGTCCCACTCCCTGCAGCAAAAACACTCGTCTTCCGTCGGCATTTGTATAAATTTTCTGCACTGACACCACCAGTATCAACTGGAAGGACTGGGTGAACATTTACATTTACATTTAGTCATTTTGCAGACACTTTTATCCAAAGCGACTTACAACTGAGGACTAAAGCAAGCAAGTCATCGGGAAGACGCAAAGAACAACACAAGAAGTATTCAAAATACAAAGTTCAGGCATTGCTCAGAGTAGTAAAAATCAGACAAGGGGAAGGGATTTAAAAAAAAAAAAAAATTATGTTAAGTGCTCACGGAAGAGATGAGTTTTCAGCTGACTTTTAAATGCTGACAGGGTTTCTGCATTCCGGATGAGGGTGGGAAGATCATTCCACCAGCACCGTGAATGAGAATGATTTGGACAGTGATTTTATGCCTCGCTGTGATGGACCACGAGCCGTCGCTCATTGACCGATCGTACGTTTCTGGTCGGGGTGTAAACTCGTAGGAGTGAGTGAAAGTAGGACGGAGCTGAGTCAGTGGTAGATCTGTAAGCAAGCGTCAAAGCCTTAAATTTGATGCGAGCAGCGAGTGGTAGCCAGTGTAGTGAGACGAACAGAGGAGTGACGTGGGCCCTTTTGGGCTCGTTGAAGACAAGACGGGCTGCAGCATTCTGGATCATTTGTAGAGGTTTAGTTGCACATGATGGAAGTCCTGCCAAAAGAGCATTGCAGTAATCAAGCCTAGAGATAAACAGGGCCTGGACTAGAAGTTGTGTTGCATGCTCAGTTAGGAAAGGCCTGACCTTCCTGATGTTGTACAGTGCAAACCTGCATGATCGGGCTGTTTTTGTAATGTGCTCTGTGAAGGTCAGCTGGTCGTCAAATGTAACTCCAAGATTTCTGACCGACCTTGATGGGAGGATTAAGGATGAATCAAGCTGGATAGTGAAGTTGTGCTGTAGAGACGGATTGGCAGGAAGGACGAGAAGCTCAGTCTTTGCCAGGTTGAGCTGTAGGTGATGTTCCTTCATCCATGCCGAGATGTCCGCCAGACAGCTTGAGATACGTGCAGATACTGTGGGATCATCTGGTTAAAATGAAAGGTAGAGCTGGGTGTCATCAGCATAGCAATGATAAGAGAAACCATGTGCCTGTATGATGGGTCCCAGTGATGTGGTGTAAATGGAGAAGAGGAGCGGTCCAAGAACTGAGCCTTGTGGAACCCCTGTGGTCAGTTGATGTGCTTTGGATACCTCGCCTCTCCATGCAACCCTGAAGGACCTACCTGTGAGATAGGACTCGAACCAGTTGAGGGAAGATCCAGTGATGCCCAGTGATGAGAGGGTGGACAGCAGGATCTGATGATTCACTGTGTCGAAGGCAGCAGACAGATCAAGGAGAATGAGAACAGATGATTTGGAAGCAGATTTCACGATCCGCAGGGCTTCTGTGACCGACAGTACTGCAGTCTCGGTCGAGTGTCCTTTCTTGAAGCCAGATTGGTTTACATCAAGCTGGTTGGTCAGAGACACTTGGTTGAAAGCAGCTCGTTCAAGTGTTTTCGCAATGAATGGTAGGAGAGAGACAGGTCTGTAATTTTCTAAAAGTGATGTGTTTAATGTTGGTATTTTAAGCAGTGGAGTTACCCAAGCCTGCTTTAATGTTGTAGGGAAAAGGCCAGTATTGAGGGATGAGTTTATGATGTGAGTGAGTGCTGGTAGAAGTGTGGGAGAGATGGCTTGTAGAAGGTGTGAGGGGATAGGGTCTAGAGGGCAGGTGAGAAGATGACTTGAGAGAAGTAGTTTAGATACTTCTTCCTCGGTTAGTGGAGAGAAGGAGGAGAGTGTAGCGACAATGACTTTTGTTTTGGGGAAATTATTAACTCAAATGGGGAATACTATTCATGAGATAATGAATATGTATTATCGCATACACAAATTTGATTATCCCAAATAGGGACGAGGCTAAACCTCACCGCATATGAATAATTAACACGATTGCTCGTAGTAATTATTCCTACAGGTAAGATTCGGTCAATTATCGGAGTAAATTTTGATGTGATTAAAATCTATCAAGCAATCTGTCCGTCCGGCGGACTGGAGCGAGACTTAATTCCTTATCACAATTTATTGGCCTGTAAACAGCGATTATATCATTTCTGTGGCCACAAAGAATGATATTTCGTGTAAGGCACTTTTAAATATTTCAATAGTTAAATCAGGTAGAGCAGGTAACTTATATCGACATTTTCAGAGGCTTCAAAGTATGGAACCATGAGACAGACTTGATTCAAATGATTATGAAATTTAATAAACACAACTAAAGATTACATAAACTACTTAAATCACGCAGGAGTAAATATGCATAGCAAAACAAACAATTAACAAAAATGATTGCAATACAAAATATTGGAGATAGAAAGTTAGAGTGAGAGAGAGAGAGAGTGTGAGTGAGTGTGTGTGTGAGAGAGAGAGAGTATGAATGAGTGTGAGAGAGAGAGAGAGAGGGTGTGAGAGAGAAAACAGTTAAACACAATTCAACACGAGACCCAAAGGCTTCCTAAGTAATATCTAAACAACCTTAAAACAGCAATGAATTTAGCTTGTACGTTACGTGCGTTTTAGGCCCCTTTTTGTGCAGTTGCGTTCATAAAGGCAGCTTGGTCGGAGTGTCTGGAGCGTCTTCCGATAGGAGGCAGATGTTTGCGATTGCTTCAGCTGCGGCCCGTAAGAGAGATGATTAATCTCAAACTCATTTCGTTCGTGAATACACTGAACGAAGGAAAATTATCAAACTGAGGTAGATCAAAAGAAAGAAACTTAGATTAAAACAAAGTAGAAAAACTACGAATAAGGAGAAGAAGAACTCCGGCGGGAGTTCTCAGGAAAGTTGGGACTCTCTCTGGCGTAGAAAACTTGCACAGAAGAGCGTGGCGCTTCAACTTTTGAAGGAGCTAACGACGCGCCTTCTTACGTGTCTAATCCAATCGTTTGGGAGGAGGCGTGGCGGCAAACTTCTGTGTTTGCAAAATACGCGTCCTCCGGGCAATGTGCGGAGAAGATAAAACTGAGTCAAAATACACTTCTAAGCTGGTATTTAATAAAAGAATGCCTCATGTGGCACTTTGGATTAAAGATTCGAAACCCTTGGATTTCTCTGATCACAATCGTACCAAGCGCGGCATTCCTGCGAGCTAATAAAATAACGATACCTGATTCTTTGTGATTAAACAAATATCAAATCGATTACATATCATAAAAGCTTACAGTTATACCTATTTGGTCACAGGGGATTATGAAACACAACAAGAAAACATTTTATACATTTAAAACACGAACAATAGTCACAAATGATTGTCTCTGTGTGTGTGTGGTTGTGTATGCAGAGTCCGTTGAGCGTTCAACAGTGTAATTAACTCGTGCTCAATCAGTGTGGTAGGCTCGTATTGTGTTGAATTGATTAGTTTATCATGGAATACAATGTTGGTTTTGTCCTTGTAAGATATAATTTCAGACAGGAAACTCTTCGGGGGGGGGGGTTCCCCGAAGATCTCGACAAACGGGCCTTGTGGTCCCATGATGATCACATGTGGTAAAACAGGGCATTCTTGTTTAATCATTAGAGAGAAATGCTGTGTGTGCGAATTAAAGTCAGTGGCGCAGTCAAGATAGGACAATCCTTTGCTTGTGTGTATCACTCCAAATGGAGGGTAAGGGGTGGTTAAAAATTAATCTAGTTAATTTCATCAACTGGCAGAGTTGGGCCATCTGGTTACCGTTACAAGAGAAAGTGTTTGGTTGTGGGAGAGGATGGTCTGAGTTCCTGTGTGTTTGGAGCTGAGAACTGACTGCTGATAGTAGTTGTTTTGTTGGTGAAGAAGTTTGCAAAATCATCAGCAGTTAAAGAGGAGGAGGGTGGTGGTGGAGGTGGACAGGAGAGAGTTGAATGTCTTGAAAAATGTTCGTGTGTTAGAGGCGCTGTTGATCTTGTTGTGGAAATATGAAGATTTCGCAGCATGAACATCAACAGAAAAGGAAGAGAGCAGAGATTGATACATACTCAGGACAGATGTGTCTTTTGATTTGCACCATTTCCTCTCCGCTGCCCTGAGTTTGGTCCGGTGTTCATGAAGAACCTCAGATAACCAGGGGTTGGAGGGAGTAACGCGTGCTGGCCTGGAGGAGAGAGGGAAGATATTGTCTAAAGAAGAAGTTAAAGTGGAACACAAAGTATCTGTTGCGGTATTCAGATCCAGAGATGAGAATTGTGAGGGTGAGGGAAGAGATGATGCCACAGTAGTGGAAAGATGGGAGGGAGAAAGGTAACGTAGGTTTCGTCTGAAAGTAACTGATAGGGGAGTTGGTGGTGCATGGGTAAAGAGTTGTAGATTGAAAGAAATGAGGAAATGATCAGAAACGTGGAGAGGTTTCACCAAAATGTTGTCTGAGATGCAGTTGCGTGTGTAAACCAGGTCCAGTTGGTTGCCTGATTTGTGAGTACCTGTCGTGATGAGCCATTTGAGATCGAATGAGGCTAGCAGAGAGATGAAGTCTGTTGCGTACGGCTTCTCTAGATGAATGTTGAAATCACCAAAGACTACGAGTGGGGTGCCATCCTAAGGGAAAGAGGACAGCAGCACATCCAGCTCCTCAACAAAGCTTCCCAGTTGACCTGGGACTACAATATGAATCCTAATGGGAGTCGTAAGTGTAATTGCATGATATTCAAACAAGTTGTTATTGCATAGAGAAGAGAGAGTTGAGTATTTCCAATTGTTAGAAATGAGAAGACCTGTACCCCCACCCCTCCCAGCCTGGCGAGGGGTGTGAGAGAAAAAGAAGTTGTTAGAGAGAGCAGCAGGAGTCTTCTGGACGGATCCAGGTCTCAGTCAAGCCTAAAATATTAAGAGTAGAATAAGATGCAAAGGCTGGAATGAAGTCAGCTTTATTGACTGCTGACTGACAATTCCATAGACCCATAGAAAGAGAGAGAGGTGTGTGTGTGAATGAGAGAATGGGACGCAGGACCTCTGTCAGTCTGTGGAAACGACAAGAGCGTGCAAGTAGACTTTTTCTGAATATCCAGTTCTTCTGTTGTTTCAGTTTAGTTTCTATCTCAAGGTAGGGCTATTTTCGATTCTGTGGTTATTTAAAATTTTTACCGTAGCACTAATCTGTATTTTTAATTATTTAATTTACATTTTCGAAAACTGACTACACTGGTAAATAACACACAGGCTAACTTGTAAATGAGGCCCGATGTCCAAAATTCCAAACCACCCCTTTAATGGGTACACGCATTTGCAATTAAAGCAGTGGATACGTAAAATCTCTGGTGTACTTTTTGCTACATTGCATGCATTTTAAAGTTAAATGGTGGCTGGTAGGCTATCAAATCAAAGTTAAGGAAATACATTTTAAATGAGTCACCTTGCTGGCAGTCCTGTAGTATATCCGAGTCTCCCACATCAACGGATACGATTCCAGAAATGAACGTGTCTCCTACAATAGAGGCAACTCTCTGATCAAAGGGTGTAAGTTCATTGGCCCCTGCACAGCAGTTCTCCGCTTAACTTCCACCTTTATGTCAGACCATTTCTTCTTCAGTTCATTTATGGTGCGACTCTAAGATCCCACCGCGTTGACGGGATCAGACAAACTCTCCCACTCTTTTTTCTTTCTTTTGGTATTAATTCCATACAAAGTTCCAAATAAAATATGTTTTTGTCACCACCCCAGGGCGCCAGGATGGTCCGGCCCACACCCCGGACGGACGTGCACCCCACCGCGAGGAGCCGACACCACGGGTACACCAATGAACGGACAAAGAGACCAATGAATAGATTTAAAAGGGAATGTTTTTATTAAATTAAAAAGTCCAAGGATATGTTGAGCAGGTGGTTTCGTTGTGCAGGCCTGGTCGGAATCGGAGGCCACTGGACTCCATCGTAACACTCAATTGGTCACACAAGGGAGGCCACTCTTCAATGCGACTGCTTCTCTGTGGAGCTCAGGCAGAAAGAATGAGAGGTCAGTTTCTCACAAACGTAACTACAGCGGTACTGCTTCTCTGTGGAGCTCAGGCAAAAAGAATGGAGCTCGGTCGGTGGGTTTGGTTATGATGGGGTACAATCAACTGTGTTACTTCTCCATCCAGACAGCGTCAGCACGGCGTCTCTTCCGTCTTCATCGATAAAGTCTTAGCATCTCACACAGCCAATCTTAAAACACTTCTCTGCAGCAATACTTCAGGCCAGGTGTGCCCAATCCTGCTCCTGGCGATCGACAGTCCTGCACAGTTAATCTCCTCCACAGTTCATCTCCAACCCTAATCAAACACACCTGAAGGTCTTCAATTAAGGTCCTAAAGCCTATGGTGCAGGTTTTTTTTTTTCTGGCAATTTTCTAGTTGGTAATAAACATTTAAACAGTTATCCATTGTATTTGATGTTGTAGGGTATTACAAAAAAGAAATAGAATAAGGAAAAGTAGGTGATATTCTAGTGGTTAGCAACAGGTTAGCGAGGATTCTTATTTCTCCCACAATGCATTGCATGACGTCACATGAGGTACTCGCTTTTGGACGAAAGCCCGCGGCCCGCCTTGATACCATTGAGAGAGAGTGAGACGAGTAGTGAGAGTAGCAGCTAGTGAAAGAGTGACAGTGTCAAATATATAAGTAAATAGATAGATAGATAGATAGATAGAGAGATAGAGAGATAGCATAGCATAGCATAACAGATAGCTTAGAGAAAGAGTAGACAATAAATAGACAAAATGGTTTATTACTGTGTTTGTGGCGGGTGCAAGAACTCCAGCAAAACTGGACATAGGGTCCATTGTTTTCCCAAGGACAAAGGGATCTTCCGAAGCTGGGTGCAATTTGTCAAGATTAGGCGGGCAGTTTTTTCAGCTAGCTCTGTCACCGCCTACTCGAGAATATGCAGCGCGCATTTCAAGGAGGAGGATTACCACCCAGGGGATGCAAAGATGGTCTCACTTGCTTTAAAGAGTGAGAGGATGGCTAAATTAATTCCTACTGCCGTGTCGTCTGTGAATGCAAACCTCTCTGCTTGCCCTGTCCCGAGGTCGAGAGACACCGTCTGCCGCAAGCGATATATTGCCACGGTAAGCATCATGCTAACGTTAATGTTTACAAGCTGCGTGTTAGCTAGCTCTGTGTGTATTTTGCATACCGTGTTCCCTTTGACACAGCCTCCACTACAATTGATACTGTACTGTAATCTAAGTCAGTGGTCCCAACCTTTTTTCTCTTGTGTACCCTCTTAGCCTTTTTATCACCCACTCACACTGTTTTGATTTTGGTACGGCTGTGCCATAGGTTATTGTTTCCACTGGGAAACTAGTTGTAGCACACACGTCCCATTTTATTGATGGACTTATGAAATGACTGGGAATATTTACTTATCGTCTTGGAATTTCAAAGATGATAAGTAAATAATTCTCAGTACTTCCAAATTGAAAATAAATGATAAAATGTTTCCATGTACCCCAGCAATGTGCTCGTGTACCCTTGGTTGCGAATCACTGTTCTAAGTATTCATAGTGTACCCACCTCTTATTTCACCACTACATCCTTGCATTTCGCTGACCCTTTTTTATATTTGTTTTCGCAAGATGTTGACAGACGCCTCACAGCAGGAGACCGTGGACAGTGTAGACACTGTGGAGAGTGTCTATACTGGGGATCAGCCCTTGCCCTCCTCCACTTCTGACGCTGGGACACAGTGTCATTTGAAGCCCCCCCGATGGTCTCACTGTAAATTTGGGGTATTTTAAGGGGTAGATATTCTGTCTAAAACATTGCCAGTATCTATGCAAGCAGGACATTTCCATACATATTGATTAAATTAATACATAGCCTACACCAAAACATAGCCGCTTAGATTTGCCATGATTGTCACATGTTTGGGTATGTTTACTGCCTCTCCACAGCTGTGCAGGTTAACCTGAAGCCCAAGATGGTCAGCGTGGGCGCACAGACGTCATTCAGCCCACAAACCTCCACTCCACTCGCTAGTCCTGAACAGACAGATGAAGATGATGATAATGCCTCTGTCATCAGTGACTTATCGTGGGTGCTCGAAGAGCCGATGCATGAGGGGGATGAGGAGGACTTGTTTGATGAGGAGCCAGCTTACACGTGTGACCCCCACCACAAGTGAGATAATTTAAAACCAACATAGACCATTTTGAATGCTAATTTTTTTTGTTTACTGTAGCTTTGGTAGTTTTTTTTTTTTGATATCTAGGTCTGTGCATCATGTGGCTACCACCGTTTCTGGCAAAACCAGCCAATGCTCCACAGGAACATGCCGACCTGCAACCTCCTGTTAAGTGGGGCCATTCATTTCACTGGATGTTTGCCCACCCAGACATTAAGAATGTTGACTCTGTTTGGCCTGCAGTGCATCAGTGCAAGCAGTTTCTTTCGCCATCAGCGTCGCTACACCGTTCGAAATCGTTCAGGCCTGGCAAAACGATCAAGCAAAGAATTTTAGTGACCTACGGGCAATGGATGGCGGGCTAGTTCTTGCTGGCGACTGCAGGTAAACCAGTGTGAGAGCTCATAGACCAGTTGCACGTTTTGATTTTGTTATTTGTTATCATGTAGGGTTCCTTTAGTTGGCATTTGCAGATGACATGGTGGATTGTCGTTACAAACCTTGGTTATTAAAAACTTGAAACATAATTCAAATTTGTAATTAATTCCAGGTCAGATTCTCCTGGGCACTCCGCGAAGTATGGATCCTACTCTCTGATAGAGGACAGAGTGAACAAGGTGGTGTATGTTCAGCTTGTTCAGGTAAACCTGATGTTATTAGACAAAGAAATGACCTCTCCAATTTGGTAAACTGATTGTATCTTAATATAACATCTTTCCACTAGTACAACGATGCATAGAGCTTTATTGTGTATTGCCTAACTAGAGTACAGTGTATCATAATGCCTGGACCAGCAACACATCGGTTCATTCACACCTCCTTCAACAACATCCGGAATTCTAAACTCACACTGTTCTGTCATGTTGCAGAGCTCAGAGGTCCCCAACAGCTCATGGTGTGAGCTTGAAGGGCTCAAGCGCAGTGTTGGGCTGCTACTGTCACGGTAGACGTATTCACTGGTTCCTTCTAGTCTTGTGTTTATGTTGTTTTATGAGTGCACGTGTGCAAGGGGCGTGTCTGTATGTCATTACCCGATCCGCTCCAGCTGCTCATCATTACATCACCAGCTGCAGTTGATCTCACCACGCTACTTATACTCACGCTGTTCTCTCATCTTTGTCAGATCGTTGTTTGATGTATCTCTGTCTGGTCTTCTGGTTCGTGTTCCTACCTGGTGTTCCTGTTTGTCGTCTTTCGTGTGGATTTAGTTCGTCTCACCGTCTGTCTGCACTGCACCGGATCTGATAATCGAAGTCCCTGCGTCACCATTCTTCCACCTGGCTTTACTGTGTCTTGGACTTTGTTGCACTTTAATAAATTGTTAACTCGCTTTTGCTTCCTGTGATCAGTATATCATAACAGAACGATCTGACCCAGGAATGGAAGCAGCGAGCGCATCTCCATCTTCGTTCGAAGAATTCATCCATCACAGTATCCGAAGAATGGACTCGCAAGAGAAAGAGATCGGCGATACGGGCCGAGCAGTACAAGTCTTGATGACGCAGGTGTCCGAGCTCACCCACTGCGCCACCCACACCAGCCGGTCCTCCCGTACCACCAGGAAGCCCCTCCCAGTCCGAACCCCGGCTACCTGTTCCAGAAGCCTACTCAGGCGAACCATCACACTGCAGAGCATTTCTCACCCGGTGTTCTATGCATTTCGCGCTTCAACCTCGCACTTTCCAGAGCGAGCAGGCCAAGGTGGCATTCGTTTTGACACTGTTGACTGGGAGAGCGGCGCTTTGGGGAACGGCGGTGTGGGAGAACCAACACCCATGCTGCACCCCGTTCCTGACACTCTCCGCTGAGATGAGACAGGTGTTTGACCGGGCGGTCGCTGGAAGAGCGGCGGCCAGAGCATTGGCCGAACTTCGGCAAGGAGAGAAATCAGTCTCCGATTTTTCTATCGAATTCCGGACTTTGGCGGCGGAGTGTGAATGGAATGAGGAGGCGCAGTGGGACATGTTCCTGCATGGGCTGGCTGACCGCGTCAAGAGGGAGATCTACGCCCTGGATCTTCCCACCACCCTCAATGGACTGATCGAACCCGCACACTCTGGGTTTTCTACGGTCCACGATCCAGCGGCAGGAACGTGGTCAGCCCCATTGACGATCACAAGCCCATGCAGGTGGGTCGAGCTCGGCTTTCCGGAGAGGAGAGGGAGAGGCGGAGATCCCAGGGCCTTTGCCTGTACTGTGGAGGAGCCGGACACTATGCCTACAACTGCCCGGTAAAAGGCCAAGCCCGATAGTAAACCTGAGGCTACTGTCGGGTGGGATCTCCGCCAGGAAGACCTCATCAGCGACTACATCTACCTCCACCCTCCTCTCGGTAAGACTAAGATGGTCAGTCCACGAGCACGATTGTTGAGCACTCTTGGATTCTGGGGCCGAAGGTAATTTTATGGACCATAATTTTGCACGCAGATTTCAGATTCCCCTCAAACCCCTCACTCATCGGATTGCTATTCATGCTCTTAATGGTCATGAGCTTCCCACCATTTCATTGTCCACTGAAGAAATCACTCTCATCACCTCTGGCAACCACACGGAAACCATTTAATTTTTTATTCTGGATTCACCCCTGGCACCTGTTGTTCTTGGACACCAATGGCTCATCCGACACAACCCCCGAGTGGACTGGATTCATAGATCTGTGCTTGAGTGGAGCAAGGAATGTCATAAGTCTTGTCTCATGTCTGCTACCTGTCTCTGTGTTTCAGGAGGAGGCAGGGGATCTGTCTAACGTGCCCGCGGAGTATCTGGACCTGAAGGAAGTGTTCAGTAAGTCTCGTGCTTCTTCTCTTCCTCCGCATCGTCCCTACGACTGCAATAGATTTACTGCCAGGTAAGTCTCCACCTAAGGGCAAGTTATATTCGCTTTCGATTCCTGAAAGAGAGGCTATGGAGAAATGCGAATTTCATGCACAGTCTGTTCCTTTTCTAGGGTACATCGTGTCGACTGAGGGAATGCGGATGGACCCTGAGAAGATTAAGGCTGTGGTAGATTGGCCAAGTCCAGATTCCCGCAAGGCCCTGCAGAGGTTTCTGGGGTTCGCCAATTTTTACCGGAGATTCATTCGCAACTTCAGCCAGCTGGTCGCGCCTCTGACCGCCTTGACCTCCCCCAGAACTGCGTTCAGGTGGTCCGACACAGCCGAGGCTGTGTTTAAGAAACTGAAAGGCCGCTTTGTTTCAGCCCCCATTCTCATCACCCCTGATTCATCACGTCAGTTCGTGGTGGAGGTCGACGCATCAGAGGTGGGAGTAGGAGCAGTGTTATCCCAGCGTTGGCCTGTAGACGACAAGATGCACCCTTGCACGTTTTTGTCCCATCGTTTATCCCCAGCCGAACGTAATTACGACATTGGTAACAGAGAGTTGTTGGCAGTCAAGTTGGCGTTGGAGGAGTGGCGCCACTGGTTAGAGGGGTCGGGGTACCTTTTATCGTCTGGACTGATCATAAGAACCTCAAAAATATTAGAACTGCTAAAAGATTGAACTCTAGGCAGGTTCGGTGGGCACTTTTTTTCGGTCGTTTCGATTTTTCGCTCTCATACCGTCCGGGGTCCAAGAACATCAAACCCGACTCACTATCTCGTATATTTGATTCTTCCGAACGCCCGTCCACTCCTGAGTGTATTTTACCCAAAACCATATTTGTTTCAACGCCTACATGGGAGGTCGAAGCGAAGGTCAAGAGAGCCTTAGAAGGGGTAACGCCTCCGCCCGGGTGCCCACCGAATTGCTTATTTGTGCCGGAGGGATTACGGTCGGACGTTATCCAGTGGGGTCACGGTTCCAATGTAGCTTGTCATCCAGGAGTTAATCGCACTGGCTTTTTAGTCAAGCAACGATTCTGGTGGCCACTTATGGCTCCTGACATTCACGATTTTGTTTTGGCTTGCTCAGTTTGTGCCACTGGTAAGTCGTCCAATCGACCCCCAGATGGGTTACTCCAGCCGCTGTCGGTACCTTCGAGACCCTGGTCCCATATCGCTCTAGATTTTATTACCGCCCTCCCACCCTCCCAGGGTCACACAGTAGTTTTGACTGTGGTGGACCGATTCTCGAAGGCGGCCCATTTCATTCCCTTACCCAAATTACCCTCAGCTAAGGAGACAGCGGCAACGATCGTAGATCACGTCTTTCGGTTACATGGCCTCCCGTTAGACGTAGTTTCCGACAGGGGACCCCAGTTTGTGTCCAAATTTTGGCGAGAATTTTGTAGATTACTGGGGGCGACGGTTAGTCTGTCTTCTGGGTTTCATCCCCAGAGCAATGGTCAAACTGAGAGAGCCTACCAAGATTTGGAGAGAATGTTGCGATGTTTGGTTTCCAAGAATCCTTCCTCATGGAGCCAACAACTGTCTATGGTGGAGTACGTACACAACACATTGCCAGTGTCAGCTACGGGCCTATCTCCATTTGAGTGTAGTGTAGGTTACCAGCCACCTATTTTTCCCAGTCTGGAATCCGAAGTTGCGGTTCCCTCCGCTCACGCATTTGTCCAGAGGTGTCACCGCACCTGGACTAGAGCCCGGGGTTCATTCCGTGTTCCATGTATCCAAAATCAAGCCTGTATTTCATTCTCACATTAATCCGCCGGTCCCAGTTCCTCCCCCACCGCGACTCGTAGATGGGGAGACCACATATTCGGTCAACCGTATTCTGGACTCTAGGCGGAGGGGACGCGGATTTCAGTACTTGGTGGACTGGGAAGGTTACGGTCCGGAGGAGAGAAGTTGGGTTCCTGCTAGAGACATCCTGGATCACTCCCTTATCGATGTTTGAATCCGACAGGTTACAATCGACAGGTAAGAGAGTCTGGGAACGCCAGGAGGCGTTCTTAGGAGGAGGGGTACTGTCACGGTAGACGTATTCACTGGTTCCTTCTAGTCTTGTGTTTATGTTGTTGTATGAGTGCACGTGTGCAAGGGGCGTGTCTGTATGTCATTACCCGATCCGCTCCAGCTGCTCATCATTACATCACCAGCTGCAGTTGATCTCACCACGCTACTTATACTCACTGCTGTTCTCTCATCTTTGTCAGATCGTTGTTTGATGTATCCCTGTCTGGTCTTCTGGTTCGTGTTCCTGCCTGGTGTTTCTGTTCGTCGTCTTCCGTGTGGATTTAGTACATCTTACCGTCTGTCTGCACTGCACCGGATCTGATCATCGAAGTCCTTGCGTCACCATTCTTCCACCTGGCTTTACTGTGTCTTGAACTTTGTTGCACTTTAATAAATTGTTAACTCGCTTTTGCTTCCTGTGATCAGTATATCATGACAGCTGAGGGGAAAGGACCTGCATTTGGCAGCGCTGATCACCAGGGTTTCCGCGGGGTTGTAAAAGGTAGTAAATTAAATTATGCCAAATTAAGGCCAGTAAAAAGTAGTAAAAAGTAGTAAACGTCATCTGACGAGTACATTTTCGAAGCCCCATCTAACTGGGTCTATATGGTTTTCAATTAGTATTGACAATATAAAAATAAGGCTGTCTATGAAGTAAATATGTCTTATTAGTGGAATATTAAACGCAATATAGTAACACAACTTGGCTGTGGTGCGCGATCACTGGAAACGTGCAATGGATTGAGCGCGCAGTGGCACAGATGCACGAGCTGGTCGAGCACATCCCTTCAAACAGACATCAGTGGAAAGTTTATAGTTCAATCGGATGTCAATGGCAAAGAAAATTTAAACGAGTCATCTAGCTTATTATTATCGTTAACTGACGAGAGAGAGAACGCGGGCGAATGATCTCCTGATCATTCACTCAGCACGTGTTATTTGGATTAAAACTAAATCGTATATGTAAGTAAAGTAAAACATGACCTGTTACCTGATTTATGTATAACGAGTGGTTCCCTACATTATTACTGGACGTGTGCATATCAAGAAGTTCCATGAACGCAAACATCCAAAGCGCGTGCCCCGCAAACATGCGTCTCAGCGCGCGAATACTAAATTAAATTCTTTCACGTCACAAAATTATGTAAAAACGCCCGTCTTGACGAGTATCCTAGTAAACAAAAGTCAGTTATATCTCAAGTGAATGTAGCCATGTTCAAATGGGAAGGGGAAGGACTTTAATAAACCTGCTACTGTGTTTTAATGTTAATCAAACAAAGGACAAATAAATTACTCACTGCTCTTGACTAAATAGTCTACCCTTTTCAACTTTACAAAAATATCCATCTATTTTATTTAGCTATACAGTAATGAATATGCAAATTTTTCACATTTGATTACTTTATTCAAATGTATTTACCAATCTACCCGAAAAACTCTAAAAACAGTTTATTTCATTTGTAGCTTTTCTTTGATCTATTGTATTTATTTGTCCTATTTGTAATTCGATTATTTGTTCTTATTTTGTTACTGACTGCTTTTAATAATGTTTTAAATTCACATTAATTGGGCTGGTAGTTTTTGTTGTAGTATCAAAATTGGATTAAATAATTGGTATTTCACTGGTGTCTAAACATTTGTACCACTGGCCCGATCCTCAGCACTGACCCTGCTGGAGCAGCTCTAAACATGTGCTGTGCTATTCAGTGAAGATAAAATATGATCGAGCAATAGAATGAACAGTGACAGAAACAGAAGCATGCTTTTTAGCAGGATTAATTAAGCATGAAAATATCTGAATATATATTTGATGAACAAATTAAGCCAACTAATATGATTTATATTCTTTTGGTTTATCTACTAATACATTTTAAAATTACAAATGCAGTGAAAATTCAGGGATCGGTTACGGTATCGATATCGACGAGTAGGCTACCAAAAATGAAAGTATTGGTATCGGTCTCGTTCTGCAAAAAGTGGTATCGGTGCATCACTAATCGAAAATATTTAACAGGTTTGGGTGAGGGGGGAGCAGCTCCCTATTTCGTTGTTTTGCGATGCTAGCAGCACTACACAGATCGCAGCAAATCATGCTAACTTAAGGTCAGCTGTCGTCGCACCACCTCAGCAGCAAACCTGTGCCATAGTTGAAGCACATTTAAAGATGTGATGAAATAAATTGCTGTTTTGGGATAGTAATTTCACTGCTTCTGTCTGGGTGTGTGAGAATGTGTGTTTGTGGGTAAGTGTGTGTGATGTGACACACTTTATTAATCTTTATTAATGTTTATGGTTGTTAAGTGTAATTTGTTTTTAAGAAGTGCCAAGGTTATTATTCACCTTATTAGGGCTAAGGGCTAATGTTATGGTTAGGATAACTCAAGGGCTAGGGTTAAGATAAGGACAACTGAAACTCAACTCAACACTAATATTGTCATTGTCAATTATGTTTTTTTTGTAATGATCACAATTAAACATTAGTGTACCTAATATGTAGGATGTGTGTGACAGTGTCACACCATACCTTATAGTAAGTAGTAAGTGGTGCTTTGCATACCCCTCCCACACCCCCCAAAAAAGGGCTGCTGCTTGATGTCGTGTTGGTAGTAAAAAATATTGTGGAGGTAGTAAAAAAGGTAGTAAAAGGTAGTAAATTAATCTCTATGATTCCTGCATATACCCTGATCACGAATCGTCGTCGCCAGGTATTTACAATAAAAATGCAGTATAGAATGTAAATATCTGAATTGCACTGAAGCTGGATGTTTGTGGTTTGCTGATGCACTGAGGGCCACACAGATCAATCATCCTCGCCGTTTCTTCCGGTTGAAAGGGAACGCTGGCGCGTTTAGCTGCCGCTCTTTTCTCCCGTCAAACATTTGTTTTTAATGTTTTAATACAAACCACTCATGTTTTCCATCGTGATGTGGAATCGTGTAACAGTCATTGGACTACTGCTGCTATCTCTGGATGTTTGCAGATTATTAATCACCAATAGCGGTGTGACCCAGGACTTACAAAATTGTGATGCTGATATTCGCGTGGACTCCTCTACAATGGCCATAAAGTACACTTTTCGCCAGTTGCTGAACCTTAATGGAAAACATGCTTTGGGGTCTGAACCTCGCGCACTTTGCAATACCTATGGAATTTTTCGTCCAAAACGTTACCTACATCGATCATCACGTTGTGGGTATCTGGGTTCGTCTCAAGAAAATGTATTTCATCCGATAGCCTTACGTAAATCACTGAAAATGTCATGGAGACCAACGAGGGCTGATTTAAATAATTTGACAGTTTTACGTGAGGCGGCTACATCTGGCTCTGCCGTTCCGGTGCGATTGCTGAAAAGTGCACTGATAAATGTGCGCTCGATCAATAACAAAGCCCTGACTGTATCTGATCTAATTATGGATCAAAACTGGGATCTCATTTGCTTAACGGAAACCTGGCATAAAGAGTCTGATGGACTACTTTTCAATGAACTGACTCCTGAGGGATATGGATTATGTGATCTCACGCGTTCAACGGGTAGAGGAGGTGGTATCATTGTCCTGTACAAACAGCCACTGCCACTGGGACTATCTTCTGTGGATATTCCTTCCTTTACCTCATTTGAATGCCTTGCCTTGAGTGTCTCTGTTTCATCATCTATGGTCATTGTGGCTGTGTATAGACCTCCCAAATGTAACAAAGAATTTACATTTAATTTGTTGTTTTTAAAATATCAGAAAATTCTAATTCTTGGTGATTTTAATATTCACATGGACAAAAAAGACATTTCATCAACAAAAGATTTTACATCTTTATTAGAGTGCTTTGAGCTATACCAAGTTGTGGATTGTCCCATGCATAACAAAGGCCACATTTTAGATCTTGTGATTCAAAATGATACACTTGTGTCTAGGTTGTCTGTATCTGACTTTGGGTTATCTGATCACTTAGCTGTACTATTCAATTTGGAGCTACCTGTTATACTTGCTACCACTTCATGTATTATTCATTACCGTGAGTGGAGATCTATCGTGCCCACTGACTTCTCTGATTTTATTTACTCTGCTACTAGCTGTATCTTACCATCTGATGCATTGGAGGACAAAGTAAATATGCTGCACAAAATTCTTTCATCTGGCCTGGACACCTTTGCTCCTTTGAAGTCACGCGCTGTATCTTTTAAACGATCTGCCCCGTGGTATAATGACGATCTACGTGCAATGAAAACTCAATGTCGCAAAATGGAGCGCAGATGGCGCTCTACTGGTTTAACTGTGTATCATCAGGCTTGGAGAGAAAGCTTGGGCGAATATAGGACTGAAATGGTATCTATAAGGTCTGCTCATTTTTGTCAGATTATTGCAAGTGATCAAGAAAACCCTAAAAGGTTGTTCAATTCAATCAACAATCTTTTAAATAGAAATAATAATTCCAATGTCTCTTCTTCATTTCAATTGTGCAACAAGTTTCTTATGTTTTTTGGTAATAAGATCGAGGGAATAAGAGATCGGGGTAACACTTTATTTTACGGTGTCCTTGTTACATATGTTACATGTACTTACTGTAGTAATTATGCGTAATTACATGCAACTAACCCTCAACCAAACCCTAATCCTACCCTATCCCTATAGTAAGTACATGTAGTTACTTAATATTACTCTGTACTTAAATATATAATTACACTGTAACAAGGACACCTTAAAATAAAGTGTAACCGAGATCGGATTACTATTACAAAAACAACTGCTACCTCAAAATTAAATAGCATAGAATTTTCTGGTGTTTATCTTTCAGAATTCCTTCTGTTAGATTCGCAATCCTTGTGTAATGTGGTTTTAAAGATGAATGCTACCACCTCACATGTTGACCCCATACCAGCTAGGTTGTTTCAGTCATGTTTCTCCTCGTTGTGCTTGCCTCTTCTGAGTATCATAAATGACTCTTTGTTTTCTGGTGTTGTGCCATCTGCACTTAAAATTGCCGCTGTAACCCCGGTTCCAAAAACAAATAGCCGTGACTTTGAGAATTTGGGAAATTTTCGTCCGATCTCTAATCTCCCTTTTATTGCTAAAGTCTTAGAACGTATAGTTGCAACACAATTGTTATCTCATCTATCTGTTAATGAACTCTTCGAAAGTCACAAATGATTTACTGATGGCTTCTGATTCTGGATGTTTATCAATACTGATCCTGCTTGATCTCAGCTCAGCTTTCGACACTATTGATCACTTTATTTTACTTTCCCGCCTGGAGTCTGTCTTTGGTGTATCTGACTCTGCTCTGAGCTGGTTTAGGTCTTATCTCTCAGATCGCAAACAATTTGTTGTGCTGGGTGGTTGTAGATCGGAGGTTAGTATGGTAAAATATGGTGTACCTCAGGGTTCAATTTTAGGTCCTTTACTTTTTAGTCTATATATTTTTCCACTTGGACAACTTTTGAGGTCTCTTGATCTCGATTTTCATTTATATGCTGATGACACCCAGATATACATTCACTCAAAGCCTGATGTAAATGTCGCTGTTACTCACCTTTCAAACTGTATTGCAGAAATCAAAAATTGGATGTCTGTTAATTATCTATGTCTAAATAGCGATAAAACTGAAGTGATGCTTATTGGTTCGTCTCACCAGTTACGTAGTGTGAAATCTGTAGCTTTAAATGTGGACGGCTCGGATATACAGTTCAAATCTAAATAAAAAAACTTGGGAGTCATTTTTGATTCTAATTTAACATTTGATCTGTATGTACGTAATACTGTTAAAGTCTAATTTTTTCATCTTAGAAATATATCTAAATTACGACCCATGCTGCCTTTTTCGGTAGCAGAAAAATTAATTAATACTCTGGTTTTTTCAAGGATTGATTATTGTAATGCTTTGTTGGCAGGAGCATCAAAATCTATTTTGCACAGACTTCAGTGGGTACAAAATTCTGCTGCACGTATTCTGACCAGGACCAGAAAAAGAGACCATATAAAACCTGTTTTAGAGACATTGCATTGGTTGCCTGTTAAATTTCGTGTTGATTTTAAAATTCTTATGTTGACCTACAAGGCGTTAAATGGACTTGCTCCGCAATATCTTTCTGACCTTTTAGTACCCTACGTTCCGACACGTAATCTTCGCTCAGCCGATGCTGGTCTTTTAGTTGTTTCGGTAACGCGCCTGAAAACAATGGGTGATAGGGCGTTTTCTTCGGTTGCCCCAAAGATATGGAATTCACTGCCCTCACAAATTAGAAGTGCTCCATCTCTGAAATTGTTTAAGTCATCCCTTAAAACTTATTATTTTAAAGAAGCTTTTGGTTGAAACGTGATTGTTGTGATTCTCCATGTAATATATTTTATGGTTTTGTTATAATTTATGTTTTGTTTATTGATTTTAAATTGTTTTTTAGATTTGTAATATTGTTTGTATGCATGCACTGAAATAGTTTGTATGTCATGCTTATTTTATCTATTGTCTATGTTAAGCGCTCTGAGAATTGACTTTTAAAAGCGCTATACAAAATAAAGTTATTATTATTATAATCCACAAAAGTTTGTTTATTTCTCCTTAGGTTGCCAAATGGGTGAGAGAGGAGCTGAGCCCTGAAGGGACACGGCATTATTTTGATGTGTGGCACATTGCCAAAAGTATGTATCCATTGTTGGAACCTTGAAGCAGTTTTTGTTAGTGCATATCAATTAATACCATTTGTTCTAAAACAGGTCTGGGGAAGGCATTGGATGCAGCTTCAAAAGAGTGTGACCAACTACAGTTGTGGAGGCCTGCTATAGTGAATCACCTCTATTGGACTGCTGCCTCAACCCCAGACGGCAACCCAGCGATCATGGAGGCCAAATGGAGAAGTTTAGTCAACCACATCCAGGACATCCATGACCATGACACCCCTGCCTTCTCCAGTTGTGCCCATGGCCCTCTAGACGGGGATCAGCGCAACAAAGAGTGGCTGGACCCAGGTACAGTACACACAGTATATGGTATTATGCACGCTCTACAGTTTTGTTGTATTTGCTGTCTGAGTGATTGTCTGGATGCTTTGACATGTGACCTTTGTGATTAAATTATTTTTTCATTCCCTGGCAATCTCATAACATTCTGTTTACTGTTTATGTTTGCTACAATTCATATGCAGGACAATTTCATGTGTTTCCATTAAAAAAAGACATTTTGTCTGTCTATCTATCTTCTTGTCTATTTGTACGTTTTCCATCTGTGTGTCTGTCTGCCTCGGTCTTTGCAGGCTCATTGGCAGCAGTAAAGTCGGAGAACATAATCATGAGGACTGTCTTATTGAAAGATGTTCGACAGCTGTCTCCACAGCACCAGACCTTCTCCCTTGAGGCTTACCACTCCCGCATCTTGCACTTCGCGCCCAAGCACACAGGGTTTTCATACCTTGGGATGTATAGCAGGTCAGTGCTATCCAATGGAATAATACTGCCAATTATTATGCCTTTTATAGTAATAATAGTACCTATTATCATGCCTATTATAGTATTTTGTCATACATACACCAAGTTTCAAAAAATTATTATTTTATTTACAAGTTATTTTGTAGGCTTCTCTTAGCGGCGCTGCATTACAATCACAATGCCTATCGCGAGACAGCATGGAGAAGTGATGGGACGGAGAAGTACTGCGTGCGGTATCCGCGCTCCAGAAAAGGTGCCCATGTGGTGCATCCCATCAAAGAGGCAGCCTCATACGGTAAGCAGTGTCATGCAGTTCTATCATATTTTGAGATGGCGCACGAGACATCTGTGATCAGTGGCAATGATCTTTATACAGTAGTATTATTATTATGTCTGCAGGTTATGCAACATCATTAATGAAGGCACTTCAGGAAAGCTACACCAATTCACCTGCAGCTCTTCGAGAGGTTAGCGCCAATTTGTCCTCCGATGCACCCGCCCCCGTCGCCAAATCCTTCGAACAGGTTCCTAAAGAGGAGGCCGTCAGCCTCTACCTAGCCCGGCAGTCACGCTACAAGAAAACCTAATTTCACATTATTATTTTTTTTTCCACAGACAAGTCCAATGATTTAGTTGTAAGTATTTATTTTAGTTGTTAGTTATCTTCTTTCCTTCTGTCCCTGTCATCTCATTTGGTGGTGGTTTCCTGCATGCTGCATGTTTTGTTTTTTCTTTGTGTGATGTTGCTTTGGTTTTACTTTGCACAAAATCATTACTTTTTTTCGTCTTTGTAAGTGGCAATAATTGTCGCTGTACCCCATTCGAGGGGTCCTGCATGCTGCATGTCTGCTGCTCTGTCTGTTATTTGCATGAAATTTGTTGTATGTAATTAAAAATAATTTACCAATCATTTTACCTGTGTGTGTGTACCATCAGTTGACCCTCAGGTAAGACCACACTATTGCAGGCAAAAGAAACAATGTGCAAACGTTTCAGGTCTAGCCCTTCTTCAGCTGGCTTGTTTTTATATTAGATTTGTTTACTTCCAACCTGTGTCTTTGTTCTTGTTCAGTAAATGTTCAGTAACTATTACAAGCAATGCCAATAAACTGTTTTTTCTTATCAAAATTCATGTGTTCTGTGTACTTTATAACATTTTGAGGGCAATTGGGCGATCACAACAGAATAAGCAATTATTTTTATTCATTTTCATCCAAACGAGGCCATTTAAAGGAGAACTCCGGTCAATTTTAACATTGAGCTCCTTTTTTTGTACATTTAGAGTGATGTCAGTACAGAGAACAACGACAAAAATCGGCGTTGCCTACACCGTTATCGTCTTTTTAAAATCTGCTCCCTGTTGACTTCAATGGGGCAAGTTTTAAACCTGCTTTTAGCCTCTTAACATCCTTGATTTGTCATTACAAGTGCACAGCCATGTGTGAGGTGTTATTAAGAGTGAACACGGTCAATCTGACTGCAGTAGATGTGAAAGATATGAATAAAAATGATGTAAAGTCAGCCAGCTCACATACCTGAATTTTCTTCCTGTTTTCGGTCGAAGTCCACAGTAGTCGATTGTCGAGTTCGCACGCGCGATCATCAAACTCAAAAACCTCCTCCGTGTGTTCAACATCTGATTCGGATGAATTATCCATTTGAGCTGATATTCTCGAACACCACACACACCGTCATCGGCTGACAGTTAGAGTCTCTACTGTTGCTTAGTTATCAATGATCGCGCACGCGATCTCCACAATCGACTACTGTGGACTTCGACCGAAAACAGGAAATAAATACAGGTATGTGAGCTGGCTGAATTAACATCATTTTTATTAATATCTTTCACATCTACTGCAGTCAGATTGCCCGTGTTCACTCTTAATAACACCACTCACATGGCTGTGCACTTGTAATGACATATCAAGGATGTTAAGAGGCTAAAAGCAGGTTTAAATCTTGCCCCATTGAAGTCAACAGGGTGAACATTTTAAAAAGACGATAACACGGTGTAGGCAACGCCGATTTTTGTCGTTGTTCTCTGTACTGACAGCACTCCAAATGTACAAAAAAATAAGCTCAATGTTAAAATTGACCGGAGATCTCCTTTAAAGCCCTGATAAGTCTGGTCACCACTTTGGAATACTTGTCTGATGGTTGAAACCACACAAGAGGGTAGAGGCTTCCTTATACTCCTGCCTAAAACTCCATAAGCCCAGCGTATAGCCTGCCTGTACGCAGTGTACAGGTATTGCCTAGGGATATGTAGGAAAGATTCTTAAGTTTAAAACTCTGTAAGAAGCCCGTCTCATTTTACTGTACTCATTTTAAGGCTGTCTCTTATGCATGTTTATTGTGTATGCAACACATCTCCTGTCACCTATAGCTGTTGTCCAAATGACTCAGTGTAAAAAGATTGGTAAAGTAAACATAAACCATGAACATACTCGTGCGTGCTGGCTTGAAGGGGACCATGATCCTGCCTGAAGTGGGAATATGCTATTTGTAGCACAAACAGATTCAGGCAGCATGCCTCAAATCCAGGATGCTGCGTTAGGCACGTTACATCTGCTGGCCGCGGGGTGAGGTCCTCGACCAGCGACCAAAACACGCCTACCTCCCTACAACACAAGCTTTCCACCACAGTTTCCATGGGACGACACCGCCCACACAGACACCTGCCAAACACAGCGACACAGACGCTTACTACTCACTCCCTCTCCCGGTAAGCCTGACGGTGTCAATGACAGTCAATCACGAGGAAAACTAGTTGGCACTATCAACAATAATCACACTGAAGACATGACCAGCCTACTTGGCGTCGGCTACATTTGCAAACAACATTTTCACCGGAGAAAGAGGTAAGCTTAGAAATAAACACTAGGGGTTCACAGGTGGGACTGTCAAGCTAGCCCATAGCTAGCATAATATGCCTTCTATTTATAGATCTTCTCACTAAGTTTAGGGTACTTATCTGAGCCAACGACATAATCACTGTCACTAGATATAAAGAAAACGTTGACTTTCACTCGGTGCTATTCACTGACAGTAAAAAAAAGTTATTGTATGCACTTCTGTTCATAGACTACTAGCTCCAGCGGTCATTGCTGCGTTTTTAAATGGTAGCAACTCACCAGGACACTCCACCAACTCTCCAGTCATTCTCCTCTGACCATGCATTTATTTGTCTTTGACGGCCATCGGCTCTCTGTATTTCCTCATTCGCCCTCTCACGTCTAAACGGTTCGAAATTATATGGCTGTGGGCCATCATAAATGTTAACTGTTTGTGGGTCTTGCCACCTCTTCCTCATCCCAGTTAGACGCCATAGTCAGTAATAGAGTTCTAGTAGCTGAGAAAGGCTGCGGCTACCTTCCACCACGTCTACCTCATGTGACGTCATCGCCGAATAGCATAAAAAATAAACCGTTACTAACCAAAAACTACAAAAACTGGACTTTAACACCATTTTGGAGACATTTCTAACTTTATATACATATCTTGACTGCTTTATGTACCCATTAATCGACAGTGGTGTTTAACCTGCACCATGGGCTTTAACAACCAATTAAGGTCTTCAGTATTACTTGAAAATTAATGTCAGGTGTGTTTGATCAGGGTTAGAGATAAACTGTGCAGGACAGTTGATCGCCAGGAGCAGGATTGGGCACACCTGCTTCAGGCAATCATTAGTTCCGAAATACAACAGTCCACATAACTATATGCATTCCTCGTATCATTCTCTTCAGCCCCAATGTCACTTAACTCCACGTTGCATTCTCCTTGTTCGCCTTGTTCAACCGGTCGTTCCCTTTTTTTTAACTGTGTTGGCGTGGCGCGTGCCCCAATCAGCGGTCAACACGCTTACACTGCGCACCTGTTGCACATCTACCAGGAACCAGAGTGATGTTGCCAGAACCAGAGAAATCCTGGGTCTCCCCCCAGAAGTGTTCCCCGGGGGACGAAGGCCCAAAACAATAGTTCCGCCACCTCAGATTGTCACCCGTGACATTTTCTTGTTTCTATCTCTGATAGTAGCACCTCTAATTCATTTTCAGTGAAATTTCATTTCTTGCTTGCTTTAGACATGTTCTTGCAGATTTCTTTTGCCAAATTGGACTAATTACCATATTTAAATTAATTTAATTGAGGGAGGAGACTGGGTAGGGCGTTGTGCTCGTGCATGTGCGCTCAATTTTACATTAATTGGGACGTACAAAGAGAATATGCGTGGGATCCTTTGTACGCAGAGATTCATACATCTGTTTTTTTTTTTGTGCGTACGCACATTTACAGCTTTGTCCGTACGCAGTGTTTTAGTATGAATTCAACCCAAGTCTTAGTACATGAGGCCCCTGTCCCGGATCCGATTCGGAAACGTTCATGAAGCAACTCATTATAAAGGTTGATGCCTTTAAAATTGTACCTATTTTATTGTTGTATGTAATTTCTTACTTTCATATAACTTTTTTTAGAAGGTGAGATGTTTGGTGTGTGACAAAGAGCTTGTCTATGGAAACAACACATCCATGCTTTTTAGAGCTTGACATGCTCAGCCCCAGAACAATCCAAGCACACAAAGTAGGACTGTGGTTTTATGATTTTTATTCACAATTGTGAATGCATTATCATGATTTCAATTAATATATGTATAATATATATTACTTCTTTCATTATAGCATCTCGCAAGCAAATGGTTGATGAGGCATTGGTCAACATGGTCATAAAAGACTCGCAGCCATTTACAGTGGTTGAGGATGAGGGTTTCATCCATGCCCTTTATCCTTCCTATATAATCCCAACCAGACAGGTGAGAATAGCAGAGGATGATTTTGAGTATAATCTATATAATAAATCCGTATCTATGATAATATAATTTTACTATAAATGTTTTGTGAACTCAAAAAGGCTTTAAAGAAAATGGTGGCTTCAAAATATGAAAAAGCAAAGAGGAAGGCCAAGGCAAACATGGGAAAAGCAACTGCTGTGTCTGTAACATCGGATATGTGGACTTCTATCAACACGGATGCATATCTTGCAATAACCTGCCACTACATTGATGACAGTTATAAGCTGAATACAGTGTTGTTGGATGTTGAGAAGTTCCCAAACAGGCACACAGCGGAAAATATGGCCCTGGTGAAAACGAATGTCATGATGGAATGGGCAATCAAGGACAAAGTGAAGTGTCTTGTCACAGATGCAGCAGCAAACATGGAGAATTCTGCAAGTGAGACATTCAGTTTGCATTGCACTTAATACCATGGTTAAAAAGTCATTTGATCAGGTACAGCTCTGTGTGACATTCGGAACAAAGAAAAAAAGTGGTCACCTATTTTCGAAGCAGCACCTCTGCCAAAGAAATATTGACCCAGGTGCAGCGAGAGATGAACAGGCCAGTTCTTAAACTAGTGAATGAAGTGGAAACTCGCTGGAACAGCACCTTCACGCGCTTCAACGGCTGCATGGGGAAAGGCAAACTGTGGGAGCATCCCTTGCCTCACTTAACACTGATATAGCTCCACTTCATGCACAGGCAGTGTTGGGAAAGTTCACTTTCTACATGAACTAGTTCAAAGTTCAGTTCACACATTTTAAAATGAACTAGTTCAGGTCATAGTTCACAATTCAAAAAATGAACTAGTTCATAGTTCTTTTTTTTTGCATAAATTTGTTGCGAGCTATTTTTTTAAATTATTGCCACAGCCCACAACAACAGACAGCAATTATTTTATCGGCGGGCAAAGTTTGCTCAGAAATGTAAGATTTTTCCCATCCTCACCGACTTTGTCATAAAACTCGTTTAAATGATCATACTGTAAGGAGTGGATATAAGGTGTGGCCCCTTTAAGAGCTGCGCGCGCGCCCTGTTAAACTCTACACTCTATATGTGTATGGTATTGTACCGTGCGCCTCGATGTATGCGGGTAATGGTGCTCATTTTATTTGATCTGTTTATGTTTTGTTTGGTAACGCTGTGGACGGAGCATGGGACAAACAGTTTCCCCAAGTTTGATTGGGGAAATAAAGCGCGAGCTGTTGTGATATGGCAATCGCCTCCGTGAGTTTGTCTGGCCTAGTGGCTTCGGCTGTGAGCTATCCCGGCGTTACAATACGACGCATCCAGTCCTCGCTGCTTTGTCGACTACATGCTGCTTTTTGTTTTGATGACGCATGCGGCGGTGCAACACTGGTGGCTGGTGTTGCCAGATTGGGTGTTTTTTTCGCTACATATTAAGGCCTGTTTATGGTGTGTTTTAGGCCTGCTGGACCCAAGGGTTAAAATGTTGGGTTTCCTTCACCAAACTAAAATGACAGAGGCTGTCAAACGGCTAAAAGCAGAATGTGGTAATGTCATCAGGGCCGAAGATGAAAGACCATCCACATCATCAACCCAACAGCCCGCACCAAGCTCAAGTATTTATTTATTCTTATTTAATTTTTTATTATTGTATTTTATAATTGTTGACCGTTGATGTGTCTTATATTTAGTCAATGTACATGTACAGTCACTCCCAATAAAAATAATAATTTTCCTCACACTTCTAAGGTGGAAACCTTTGGCTTCTGTTGGACAGTGCTGTGGAGCAAAGCTCAAATGCCACTTCTGATGCGATCGTAGAAGTGGATAAATACCTTACAGAGACAAACATTTATTGAAACAAACAGTATTCAAGTTGAGCTGAAGTTCAACTTGAATACTGGAGAATGAGGAAACATGTTTACCCCCATTTATATACGTTGGCATTACAGTTTCTTTGTACCCCGACCTCCTCTGTGCCATGTGAAAGAGTGTTCTCTAAGGCTGGGGAAGTACTTGTACTTGCTGGTAAGTATCATACAAATAAATAATTAAAAAATCATATTGTGATTTCTGGATTTTTTTTTTTTAGATTATGTCTCTCGCAGTGGACATGCACCTACGATGACAATTTCAGACCCCTCCATGATTTCCAAGTGGGAGAACTTTCAAAATAGCAGGGTGTTTAAATACTTATTTCCTCACTCTATCTCTGTCTCTCTCTCATTCAAGTGGGCAGTTTGGGCGGCCATGCCAGGCGAGATCGGTCGTAAATATGGCGGCGTTCTATTTGTAGTGACGTAGGTGGCATCTATGAATACACACATGCACTGAATACTTCGAATGCACTGACATCGTACCTAGCAGAATATGTGTATTTATGTATTCTACTTCTGTGCAATCTCCATCTTTTATACCCTCAGTTTTAGTATAGTCTTGTATTTGTCAAAATATTATTTTTGACAACTGTAGCACTCCTTTTATGTCTTTTTACTTATTTTTCGTCCTAGCCTAAACATCTTAATACATCACTTTGTATTATGTATTATATATGTTACGTACGCCGTGCTACGTACGTAGTTATGTTTTTGTATACGTTGCTGCGTATGTGTGTATGTCTGTGTATGTTTGTTTCAGGTGTGGAATTTGATTGGAGGCTCCGCCTGTCAGATCTGCTGACGTCAGGAACAGCGCCACCAATCACCTGTTGCCGTGCGGTTTATGAATGGCTCTGACTTCAATGGCGCCAGGAGCGACACAGACTCTGGGGTTTGAGAGAGAGCCTGCACGCTCGGTGAAGACGGAGCTCTCGTTTGAGAGACTGATCAGTGTCTGGGGTTCGCTGCTCTTACGATCTGGCAGTGAGATCAGTTCTCTGTTTGTTTGTGTTCTTGAGATGTACGTTCTTGTTAGGCGCTTGTGGTGCACGATGAAATGTTTGTTGCTCTTATGACATTCTCATCTCAGTCCCTGTCCAACTCTATAGGCTTGTTCGACTTCATGCAGCTCTGCGCAGAACGATCGGCGGCTGACTTGAAGCAGTGCATGCCGGTTAGAAATGTTGTCCGACTTGATACAGTGCCGACGCCACGTGACTGTGACGTATGCCATCAAAGTACCGCGAGAGCGATTCGAGAGTAGCCGGAGGACTCAGCCAGCGCAGCTTCAGAAGAGCGGCTGCTCTGGGCCGCACGAGCTCTGATGACGACACGGCAGTTCCATGATTGGCCGGATTCACCGCATGACAACGATCACGTGTGTTTCGTGTTTATTCGAACACCTTTAGTTCCTCTACAGCTCAAATCGTTTTTTATAACAGTAAGCACTATTTTCATGTAGTTGCGATGTTATATTGTGTCATGTTTATCCAAATAAAACTGATTAAAAAACGTCGATTCCACTTCATTGATAGTAGCTGTAGGCTTATGGTGAACTTTATTCTTGTTCAAACAGACGCTGTATGAAGCAGTACATAAAGTATTGAATGAAAATGTCTCTGTAACATCTGTGTATTTTGCAAATATTGCATTTATTTCACTTCAGTTGTGATAAAGTATGCAAACAAACGTCACTACGGGAACCAGAAAGTGTCCGACTTCACGTCTCCGTTTGCAGCTCCTCCCCGCCTGCACGCGGCTACTCTCGCCGATCGCTTACATCCAGCCGCAGCCGATGTCCAACACACCTTATGTAGACTGGCGGGAGAGGTTGTGAGTCAGGTAAGCGGGTCGCGACCTACATTTTGCACATGCAGTTGTCAATGAGATGTATTAGACCCAATAGTTTAGGAGTGGTGCTATTTATGTATGTTTTGTTTGTTTAGTTAGGGTAGTTTAGTTAAAGCGCCTTGACGCTGAAGACGTTTCTTTCTACATTTTTTGTTGATAGTTAGTTTAGTTCTTTAACTTTAGTTAGAGGATTGTTTTTTTTGGTTATATTTAGTTCTTTGATTTAAGCACCATTCTCTTGCTCCTTCCTCTCCACCAGATTGATTGTTGATCTTGATGATGTTTTTTTTTTTGCTACATTGTATTGCCTCATTACTTTATTACTTCATTACTTTTATTTCACTATTATTTCACTTTAGTGCAGTTGAAGGATTAAACCTTTTCAGCTGAAGTTTGGGTTGTCTGTTTTCTTTTCCCATGCGGTTACCCGCTGCTGTACTGACACACACATAAATGCAAAACATGTGTCATGTCCAATATTATTCCTAGACAAGTGTAATCTCTAACGAGGGTCGTAACATATTTGGTGTCTCGTCCAAAAAAATAAAAATTTGCTTGTGTGTGTTTTGTATGGTGTGGGAAAGGAATTGGTTGTGCATGTTGACGTGAGTATAATGAAATATATATATTTTCTTTTTTTTTTATTCTTTTTTTTTATGTACCATGCACCTTATGCAGAAGATCCGCAATTTCGTTGTATCTTGTGTACAATGACAATAAAGAAATTCAGAAATTTTATTTTATTGTCACACTTTAATGGCAAAATTAATTTATTTAAAGGGACACTCCACCCATTTGCATTAAGCTTTCCATTGTTAGAAACCCAGTCATACTATTGAATGGTCATGCAACACTCTCTCATTTTCCCCGGAGAATAGAGAAATCCGCTATTTACCTTTTTCACTTCCTCCTACAATGATGCAAAAATCGTCATTTTACGTCATTGTAGGAGGAAGTGTAAGAGGGGAGGATTTCTGTAAAGACTACAAGCACTAGTTCCCACCCTTTCAAAACTGCCCATAGGGGGTTGGACCTAATGCGCTAACAGACCTATCACAGATCAGTGCCAGTGCGTTTGATTTCACCGGCAGAAACCTTTTGAAAATATGGACGAAGGTTGAGCAAAACATCCAAGATATTTAGTTTGTAAACAGACAAATCATAGGAGATGTGTTGCTTTACAGCAGACGACTATGTCAGTGTGTGTTCTCAGTAGCCACTAGCTGCTAATAGAGTCGAGTCAGAAAGAACCTTACCTCCAGGCAAATACGTTTAGCGCTGCTAGCACTGCTAGTTCCAGACCTGGCTGTTCGTCGTCATCATCTGGCAAGGTCAATATCGACGGAATTGCGATTTTCACAAGCGCGGGTCTCAGTTGAATCCTAAGGGTTTGGGTTCGAAATCTTCTGGATTGAAATGTAGACTGGACACGTCAGATGTTTTAGAGCTTCAATGGCTGTGTCCTCTCTGAACTTCGGGTTATTGATAGCCCGTAGCCACTTTTTGCACAAGTCCAAATCTGCATAGCTGCCAACTTTGGAGGATAGCTTGGAGTGATGATGAACAGGATGCTATCTGCACACGCACTGTCTCTCTGCCGTGCGCGCGCTACGCGGTTTGGAGCACAGTCTGTCTCACATGCACGCTCGCTCTAGATTCGACCGACCGGTTTGACAATTTCCCGCTCCTCCGTGAGAGATACGAGACCGGTGCGTCTCACAGGTGTCGCTCATCAGTAATCACGCCACCGGCCTCGCGCCGTTCTCCCGCGGCCCTCACTCGTCTTGCTCGCCACAGTAAACACCAGTTCTCCCGCAGCCCTCAGCCTCGTCCTGCTCGCCACAGTAAACTTGATGAATGCCGACTGTAGAACGCAAAAGCCGAATCCCGGACATTATGGGCGATCTCGAAAACCCGGGCACACTCATCACCTAGTAGCCTAGCCTTGTTAAACATGTTTAACCTCCGCGCTCTGTTACCGGTAGGCGTGGCCTCCTAGGGCAGCGAAGCAAATGCATTCTGGGTGTTGTTGTCTTTCATCCACATAAGCCAAAAATACATTTTCTGGCTTTTCTCAGTCTAGAAAGCTCCAAATTAAAAAATAATTTCACATTTCTTCTACATAAATGACCCATTTTAAATACACATTCATCTTCCCAGAGGTGGAATGCCCCTTTAATGAGCAAATTAAACACAAACATGTAAGGCTTTTATTTGTAGACATAACATTGAAACTGTGGAGTGTGTTGTGGTTGCTTCATCTGCCAGAGCTTCTAACACAGGCTTCTGGCTGCTTTATTTAAAATAAGCACTAGATGGTGCTGTTCTCGACACTCTCGAAGCTTTGAATCTTTTCCCTGAGCAGTCAGGGGATATTGCTTCATGAGGCTTCATTTCCCCATCCCTATTACACAGTCAGAGAGAGTGTCAACATATCTTGGGAGAAACGAGAACGGAAACGAAAATGCCAGGAAGGGAAGAACCCAGACTTACAAGGACACGTAGGCCCGTCAAAATAAGGGTGATTAAATATTGCGTCTGCTTCCACCTCATTGGTCTGCCAAAGCCACAGCCACCTTAACCAGGGCCAATAGGAGGGCAAAATCACTTATCCTGCCACAACAAGTACAGCCAACTTTCTACAGAGTATGACAACCTGCATTTGGACATCAACAAACTGAAATCTGAGAATGAGGAACTAAAGGGAACACTCAGAAAAACACAATTTTCCTTTAGCTCTATCAAGAGCAAAGCAGTGCTTGTTCTGTTTTTCACAAGTCTGACCAGTGTCATTTTTTTGTGGTTGATCCACTAACTTAAAGAAAGTGTAGAGGTTGTGCGTAGCTCTATGAACCCGGAGGATCATCTATTAGTCATCCTAAACTAAAGCCCCTTTCACACAGAGATTCTGGAAAATACACGGATAATGTGACCCGGCATTTTTCCCGGTATTGTTTGATTTCGGTTCATTCACACTGCCAGTGATTTGCCGGGATCTGCGAGTGCGTTCACACACATCCCGTAAAGATCCCGTAAAGACACATGACGTCAGGATGAGACGTGTAACGTACGCGTCGAAAACATGTGTACGAGCGTACCGTTCCACAAAGCTGGCGAACGATCTCAGCTTCAGTGCGGATAGTGAGGAGCTCCTGGTCTCTGCTTCGTTCCAGTTTGCAGACATTTTTTCGTTCTTTCTTTGTTGGTGACGAACACAAACTTTCTTCTTAGAACAACAGAGTCGTGCGATGGCACATGACACACCCCTTACGGCATTGGTCCTGGCTTTTGTTCACACAGGACGCGTTCCGGGACTGATCCTGGCAATGTTACTAGGTCCTCAACCCGGCATCGTTGCCGGTATCAATCCCGGGTCGTGTTTGCGTTCACACAGAAGGCTTTCTGGCAATTTGCCGGGATCATCGCGCTGTGTGAAAGGGCCTTAAGATTAGGGCTCAGCAACAAGGATATTGCTTTCAGATTTAATGTCACAGAATGTGACATCTCTAAAATGTTGAGAAGTTGGCTCCCTGCTATGTCTGAGGCTTTAAAGCCTCTCCTCAAGCAAGGCCAAGCGAGCATGCAATATTAAAGAATATGCCTAAATGTTTTAAACTCAAATATAAACGTTGCAGGTGCATTATTGACTGTACAGAAATGTTGATCAACAGACCCACAAATTTAACCTCCAGAGCCCAGATGTACTGGACTAAAAGCCACAACACTGTTAAATATTTGGTTGGCATGTCACCTGCAGGAGCCATTACTTTTCTGTCGTACTCCGTTCGAAACTGAGTGGCAGCGGCGACAAAGAATTAACTTCCAGACAGAAAAAACGGTCTTCCTTTTTAAAAAAACCTGCAGTTTCTACAACCTCTTGTTGTCCAACGCGTGTTGGTATAGTATAGTATCTTTGAAATGGCTGCTCAGCAAGACAGAGGGAGAGCAGATGATGCTATTTTCATTGCAGACATGCTTCTTGCTCAAACAAAAGTGAGTATTCTTTTTGAGACAATGATCTTCCAGTATTGGTTATAATACTAAAGAGTGGGAATTAGAGTGCAACATTGAACTGAATGAACTGCTCAAGAGTTGGCTGTATTACAGTGTTATCATACAATGCTCACTTTCTGTCATGCAAGGCAAAGGAAGCGAAGAGCAAAGCAACATCTGCTAAAGGCAGTACATGTAATGTCCGATGGGTGGAGAGAGATGCTGAAGGACGTCCACTGCTAAAAAGAAGCAGAAGTGGAGAGACACGAAGACGTGCTTCAGCTACAGGTAGTCCAGGTCTTCCAGAATTATTTGTGATTTCCCACCCAATCTTTCTTAACTAAGTATACTGTGCCCATTTAATTCAGCTTGCTATTTGTTAGGTGACATACTGTACGGTTTTGTGTCACTTTTGAAACATAAACCACCAAACTGTGGGGCTTCCAGTGCACAGCTTTTTCCTTTATTTTTTTCCATGGTAAAACTTAAAAGGATTTCAACATCCACATCATTGTGCTTGCGCCAATCTGTAGCCCAAGATGAGTGGCGGAAAGCAAGGTCCTATCACATCAACTGCTTGCTGTCCTGCAATATGGCTCCAGACAGAACTGCAGCCACTGCACATCTCCTGCCGTCATTCGCTGCAGAGACTGCATGCCCCTAGAGTGGCTGTGTATGGATTGTGACATTCGCATACACAAACTCACCCTCCATAACAGGGAGTCCTGTGTTGAGGGAATTTACAAGCCCATTGAGCCAACAGTGTGCTGTGTAAAAGAAGATGGCAAATATACACTGGTCAATCAAGGTGGTGTTCTGAACCTTTTTGGTAAAGTGATTAAATTTGTATTTTATTTTATTTTTTTATCTTTATATTTATTATCTAAATTGAACACATTTTAATGTTTTCTCTCTAATTATTTCTCTTCTCTTTTCAGTATGTTTATTGCCTACAGTGAGACCTGTCCAGTTATGTACTTGCGACCCTTCAAACGTCACAGAATCAGCTGGCAGAGCAATCATTTTGGTTTGCATAAATGGTGTGAATTATGGTTTATATATTTTTTTTATTTCTGTCCCTTTGTGTTACAATGTCCTACTTTTTGATTTTAGGTCGGTATGATTTGCACTTGCCAAACTTGCGGTGCAGATTATGTCTGGCTCATTGGACTCATTTTACATGAGTAAAAACTGAATTCCCCAAAATTAAAACGGAAAAACGGAATTTGGGAAAAAATAAAACGAATTTTATGGGGCCGTAATAATGAGAAAACTACAGACAATTGGTGGAGGGATTTCAATCTGTGATGATGGTCGTTCGGATTCACCAGGATTTAGTGCCAAGTACACTACATACAGTTTCATGAGTGATGAAACAAAGGAAATCATTATGGTTGAGTTAGTTCAGGTAAATACCCAGCTATGTATATACTGCTTGTACTCTCAGTGCATGTGTAAGCATTTATACTGATTGTCATTATAAAGGTAACAGAGGCAACCAGTTCACCAGCCATGGAGATATTGGGATTTCCAAGGTGTCTGGAGCGTTTGCTTCAGGCAGGAGTTGTAGCAGATACCATCACCACAGACCGCTCTCCTTCTATCAGGAAGCTTATGAGAGAGACCTACTCTGACATCCAGCATCAGTTTGACCCATGGCATGTTGCCAAAGGTAAGCTTTTTACTAATTGCAATCAGACTATGTTGAAACATCCCCCACCCCCTCCTCTCTCATCCCTTCCCTCATTGTGATTTTATTAATTAGGACTGAAGAAGTTGTTGACTGTGGCTGCGAAAAATAAGAAAAACAATGATATGCTTCCTTGGATCAAGGCAATTAATAATCACTTTTGGTGGTGTTGTCAGTCATGTGCTGGTGATGCTGAGGTAAGTTGATGAGATGTGTTAATTTTTTTCTCTACTAAGTGTGGCAGGAAGGGCAATTTTCCCTTCGTCATTCTCTGAATTGCCATTCCAGCCTATCATCGGTGCCCCTGGGCTATAAAACCGGTAACTGATTTGCTGCCTGGTATGCGTCACTGTTGTGAACTGCTGCGTCGTTAACGCGCTTTCGTTACCACTTCCCGAGAAGCGGGTGCGAGCACCCGAGCTGAGATGCTGATCTGTGTTAGAGCGGGCCTCTGTCCCTCCCGCTGTACGAGCTTGGTGTGGTATTGTCGCTGTTTGTATGGGCTTGAGATTGACACTGGAGACGCTGTGAGAACCTGATGTAGTAAATGCTGTTTCTCTGTCTTGTCCCTCGCCAGTGAAAGCTACGGTTTCACTGTCCCTTGGTAAACCATTCACTTACTTTCTCGTCGATCGGTTTGTGGAGGCCTATCCCTGCATTCCAGTCGAGGTGCTTCGCGTTCTATCGCGGCTGCAGTGCTGTTCTGTTTCCAAGATAATTTGAGTTTGTTGTTTGTTTTAGTTTTTTTACTGTTTTGTTTTCTTGGTTTGTAGTGGACCTTTTTGACTTTTAGGATCGTTCCTATAGGTCTGAATGGTCTATTGTTTCTTTAGTTTTATTTAACTTTACAATTATATTATATTTGTTATCTGATCTGTTATTTTGTGTAAATTGCTTTTGCTTCAATTGATTCCTTTTGGAATATAATTGTTAGTTTTGTTTTTGCCATTTGTCTTTACTCTAATCAACTGTTATTTACTTTATTTATTAGTGGCCAACATTTATTTTCCTTTATTTTGAGTTTACTAAACGTATTGTCGGATACGCAACCTATAAAGAGTTGTTTATTTTGATGTGCATCTTTTTGTGTGTTTTCGCAGGACTTGAGCACCGGGGGCAGAGGACTGGCTCATTTAGGTGGTGGTCTCTTCCTCACAGTGTGTTGTGACCACCTCGCTGTGTGCTGTGATTGTTATTAACCACTGTGTGTGTGTGTGTGTGTGTGCACCGTGAAGTGCAGTGATCTTCCTTGCGGGTGGCGTGGTAGTCGGAGTGTGAATGGTACATCTTGCTGATTAATTATAATTCCTTAGGAATCCCCCGTACTGCCCTCGTGTCTTCACCCCGCCACATAAGCAAACAGCGTTATTTGTTGTGTTGCCCTAAAACGAATATGCTTTGTCAGGAGTTGAAACGTCGATGGACGTCAATTCTGCTTCACATTTGTGGCATCCATCGGTGGGAGGAAAACGGACAGGAGAGGACTTGCTACCACCAAGAACTCACTGAAGAGCAGCAAAGAAAGAAATGGCTGCAAACAGACTCTGCTGCATTCAAGGCACTGTCAGACCACGTACTGAACAAGAACCTGTTGAAAGACCTCAAACACATGACTCTCTTCTATGTATACTGCTACCATGTAGTTGATCATTTACACAAATTTGTTTTTAGATTAAAAATTATTTTTAGTGCTTTACCTAAAACAACATGCTGGCATCCGTGCTTTAGAGAATTGCACATCTGCCACACATCTGAGAGTTTCTACTGTGTAATGTTTGTGATACAAATAATGAAGGCATAAAATAAATGTCTAACGTCTTTGTACAAATTTTCTAAATATCAACATTTTGAATAACATTCACAAGGCACTAACCATCTGATAAAAACTGCAGGAGACCTGGAAGTTTACCACAGTGCAATGCTGAAGTACACTCAGAAGAGGCTACACTTCAGCTACAACTCTATGAAGGCACGTACCCTACTCTCTGTGATGGACCACAACGAGAATGTTGGCCGTCAGCAAGCAAAAACCACTGATGGTAAGCCTACACATGATAGATAACTGCAAAACTCTAAGCCATCAGTACTTGATTATGTACCAAGTACATTGTAAATTTACTAGCCAATCCTTTGTATGTTTATATTGCTGTGCATTTTTACAATACTCCCTCAAGGAACTCCAAGATACGGTTTGGTCTTTCCGAAACAAACAAAAAGATGGTTTGCAAGGAAGAGATACGAGACAACCAGGCTGACATTCAGGAAGGATCTTGTGGAGCGGGTCCTGCAAAGGTGCCAGGATCCTACCGTGAAGTTTGCAGATCCTAATTCTTATATCCAGCAACCAGATACCATATCCAAAAACATAGCCGACACTCCAAGACTCCAAAGATGAAATTCTATCACAGCATGTCTCCCGATTTTCAAATACAAGCAGCAAATAAAAGCCTAACTGTAGCTTATTGTGGTGCAAAATACAGGTCATCATCACACTTCTTTTTATTTAACCATTGATTTTATTGCAATTTAATTACTGTCAACATTACAACAATTTGTCTAAATCCACTCTTAGGTGTAATTGTTTATATTACAAAGTAAAATTAAAGAAAGTAACATCAAAATCGTATTGTTTCATCTGTAACCAAATGTATGTGTATGTATGTGTTATTTCTTTTTGATATAAAGGATTTGATTTATTGAAAAGATGAGGTGCAGTAGCAAATGTTTTCTAGCTGCCTACTGTAGTTATGTGTCACGGGTGACAAAATCGCTCGGCAAGCGGAACCCTCTTGAGAGTCCTAGGTTTCCCAGGGGAAGGTATTGTGTGCAACACGCCCCACTCCGGTGATGTAAACATGCCGCACTGATTAGCGCTAATGCATTGCAGGTGTGAGAGAGAGAAGCGGCGCTCACACAGGCTTCCTGTTACGCAAGCCAGGATAAAAAGGGACCATTCAGAGAGTGTGGTGGTGTGTTCGGTGGGTTTGGTGTGTTCAGTGGGTTTGAAGTGCTCAGTGAGTTGGAAGTGTTTGAAGAGCCTAAGGGTAGTGATGGGCAGATCGAGGCTTCGTGAAGCAATGAAACAGTTGAAGCAAATGTGCCATTTTGTTTCGAGGCTTCGAATCAATCCGAAACCCGTCTCCACGGTGACACCTAGTGGTCACTTGCAGGTGTTGATCTGAAACAACCTTTACAAAGAGCTAATAAAAAATGTGTTGTGTTGTGTTTTTTTTTGTTTTTTTTTTTGTAATATAATAAGCTTGTAACCTGTAGCCAGATTTTGGTCATGAAAAATGAATATTAATAAAAATAAATCAAGCCACAATGTCTCACTTTCTTATAGATTTTTATTCAAAAATATTAATTTCTCTGCTGTTGAAGGACTCAGCCTACTTCTTTTTTTACAGATAATTTATCCAGCCTTTGAAAAAATTATCTCACAAGGGACACTTGTTGCTGGCATACAAAGATATTTTTTAGCTAGGACATACAAATGAGGAAAGATTACTGCTCTCTCTTTCCAGTAAGTTAGGGGATCATGAGCTCTGGGCAAAAACGCTTCGCTGAGGTATTTTTTCACTTCCACTGTGGCATCAGCTGTAGCATTGTGTATCAACTGGGTCTCACGGATGCGATTGTCAAAATGTTCCCATAAACTGTCCTGTGTTTCTACTGGTGTTGATGATGATGATGATGATGGGCCTGATGTTGACATTTGTGGTTCTGAATTAAAAGAAAACGGCAATTAGTAACAAATCATAAACTGACAACACATATGAAGTATAAATTTCATGAATCACATTACATAAGATAACATAGACTGAAATCTATATGTATCTGTAATATATATGTATCTATCTATTAATCTATATGTCTATATATATATTTTTTTTTTTCTATCAATGCATCTATTAATGTGTCTCTATATGTACTCTGTGTGTCTCTAAGTCAATGTGTAAATGTAAATTAAATCCTAAATATAACTAAACAAATCGCACTATAAATGTCACTATATCACCAAAAATCCGCTATCTCAAAACCAAACTCCTCTCACAAAAACCCACGATATGAAAATGCGTTAACATAACTTTTATACTGTGTGATTGTGTGATTTGTTCCCGAATCGACCAATCAATGAAACCCCGATTCGGCGGAGCACGCCACCTGATGAAACACTTAGAAGCTTCATTTAGCCGTTGTCACGTGACGTGGGTGTTTTGAATCACGCTTCGGATCAGTGTTTCGAATCATCTTTGCTTCGGGATCTCGCAAAGCTTCGGAACGTCTGTTTCGCGCCAGCCATCCTTACCTAAGGGTCGACTTGGAGCAGTGTTGGATACAAGCTTCCTCAGGAAAACCGTTGGGGTGTGGAGATCGCCCATTTGAGTTTGCTGGATCAGAGTGATCGTTTGTGGGAAGTCTGCTGGATCGAGCTATCGTCTGGATTGGTGCTGTGGAAGGAGAGAGAAGAGATAAGTGAACTGATTTCATCTTATGAGTAATTAAATTGCTGGAAGAGGATGCAGCAAATGTGGATCTGATTGTTGGAAGAGCTATGTGTTTCAGAGTGTGTTGAGGAGGAATTGAAAGAGAAATCCCTCGTGGAGCGAGCGCAACAAACGGAGTGGGGCCTCTGACCAGCCTTAACGTGTGAGTGAATTGCAGTGCTTTTGCCTTATTGATACACATTGATTTGTGGCTGTGGAATTGAAGTGAACACAAGTGTGCTGTGCCTTTGCTGAGAAGTGGCCCTAGCCCCATTCACACGTTGTGGAAAGTTACTATATCTGCTCCCCATTGGAAGTCCAGTGTGATACAGCTGCACTGAAGAGAGTACTCTGTACTGTGAAGGTCCTTAATTGTTATTTACTGTTTGAGCTCAAAAGCCTACAGCATCACTGGAGAAACGATCTTTTAACCCATTGTCTCCTCACTGTGAATTGAAGAGAGTACTGTGCAGATCCTTACCTGTTCCACTTACTGTTGAGTCCAGACGCATGCAGCATCGCTGGTAACGTACCCTTTTTAATCCATTGTCTCCTTGCTGTGCATTGAGGAGAGTACATTGTACTGTGAAGATTCTTACCCGTTCTATTTACTGTTTGAGCTCAAAAGCCTACAGCATCACTGGAGAAACGATCTTTTAACCCACTGTCTCCTCACTGTGAATTGAAGAGAGTACTGTGCAGATCCTTACCCGTTCTACTTACTGTTTGAGCCCAGAAGCCTACAGTATCACTGGTAACGTACCATTTTACTTCATTGCCTTCCTGCTGTGTACTGAAGAGAGTACGTTGTACGGCGAAGATCCTTACCTGCTCTACTTACTGTTTGAGTCCAGAAGCGCACAGCATCATTTGGGAAGCAACCTTTTAATTCACTGTCTCCTTACCGTGAGCTGAGGAGAGTACTGTGTACTGTGAAGAGCCTTACCTGTTTCACTTATGGTTGAGTCCAAAAGTATGCAGCATCTCTAGTGACCTTATAATCCATTGTCTTCCTGCTGTACATTGAAGAGAGTATTTTGTACTGTGAGGAGTCTCACCTGTTCTACTTACCGTTTGAGTCCAGAAGGACGCAGCATCATGGGCGAAGTAAACCCTTAACTCACTGTCTTCCTCCTGTGGACCGAAGAGTACCGTGCACTGTGAAGGATCCTTACCTGCTATACTTACTGCCCGAGTTCGGAAGTCTGCAGCACTGCTGAGAAAAAGTAAGCTTTCAAACTATTGTTCCATTACGGTGCGCCGATGAGAGTTCTCGGTACTGTGAATATCCTTACCTGTTCTACGTACTGTTTGAGTCCAGAAGCATGCAGTATCGCTGGTGAAGCCGTCTAGTGATCCACTGGCTCGCCCCCCCTGTGAATCGAAGGGAGAGCTGTGTACTGTGAACGACCCTTACCTGTCGTCATTCTTACTCTCTGAGTCTGGAAGTCTGCAGCATCGCTGGAGAACGGAGTCCCTACATTGCCGCCCAGGGGGCACAGTGACAGTTGCGACACGCCCGCCCGTGGCAGAAGGATATCTAGAGGACAGTGAAGGCTATCCAATTGATGCCCCCTTGTTTTATTGTTAAATAAAGATTGTTCCTCCTTTGAAACTTACCTGTGTCTCCGTAGTCCTCTGTTGTGTGCCTGTGGTGTCGGCTCCTCACGGTGGTGACTCAGTAAGAGAGGGGGGGCGGTTGGTCGTCCGAGCATTCCTCCCCTCGACCTGTGTGACATATGTGTTCAGAACAATCGCAGAGCATCTTGTGTTTCCCTGAATCCAACATATCGCCTGGTGTCTGAAGGGTATTTATTTCGGATGCTGGTCACTACACAGGATGGAAGAACACATCGGTTGCCTCTTCCCAGCTGTCTTCCTTTCAACCCCCACTCTAGAACAATTCGGTAAACCACCAATCGGTACTGCCTAAAACAAGAAGGAAAAAAATTTGCTTTTTGGAGCAGTCAACTTTCTTACCAAAGAAAACTGTACACTAGGGTAATAGCCCACATAAAAATAATGGGTTACACTTTATTTCGATAGTCACTTTAGATGTTCTACTAATTTTAAGTAACTTTTCAACTACATGTCAACTAACTCTCATTAGAGTATTAGTATATTATAGCAGACTGGTAGGTTATGGTTAGGTGTTAGGGTTCGGGTTAGGAGAATAAGTTGACTTGTAGTCGCCAAGTTACTTATAGTCAGTTGAATGTCTGTTGAGGGACCAACAAAATAAAGTGTTAGCAGATATTAAGCTGACAGTCTACTAATACTCTAATGACAGTTAGTTCACATGTGGTTGCAAAGATACTTATAGTTAGTAGAATGTCTAAAGTGGACTATCGAAATAAAGTGTTACCAAATAATGGCCAAAATAAATCTAATCAAAATAGAAAAATACAGTTGAGGCGCTATATACACATACAAAAATGACAAATAAGAACTAGGCAACAATTAATTACATTGTGTTTGGATTGGACAGCTTACACTTACAACATTGAGAACTGTTCGTTGGGTCCAGCAGGTCCGGGTCTTTTTTTCCAATTTATTTTATCAAAGGAGAATAATGTTTCGAGTACTCCTCGAGTTAGAAGGGGTGGGAAGTCCGTTATGTACATTGGTCTGTCTCGGGAGGCGCTGTGCCCAGACACATCTAAATCTTGGAAACTAGTGTCCAGCTCCAGTTCTGTTATCTGTGGGATAACTAAGTCCCACTCCCTGCAGCAAAAACACTCGTCTTCCGTCGGCATTTGTATAAATTTTCTGCACTGACACCACCAGTATCAACTGGAAGGACTGGGTGAACATTTACATTTACATTTAGTCATTTTGCAGACACTTTTATCCAAAGCGACTTACAACTGAGGACTAAAGCAAGCAAGTCATCGGGAAGACGCAAAGAACAACACAAGAAGTATTCAAAATACAAAGTTCAGGCATTGCTCAGAGTAGTAAAAATCAGACAAGGGGAAGGGATTTAAAAAAAAAAAAAAATTATGTTAAGTGCTCACGGAAGAGATGAGTTTTCAGCTGACTTTTAAATGCTGACAGGGTTTCTGCATTCCGGATGAGGGTGGGAAGATCATTCCACCAGCACCGTGAATGAGAATGATTTGGACAGTGATTTTATGCCTCGCTGTGATGGACCACGAGCCGTCGCTCATTGACCGATCGTACGTTTCTGGTCGGGGTGTAAACTCGTAGGAGTGAGTGAAAGTAGGACGGAGCTGAGTCAGTGGTAGATCTGTAAGCAAGCGTCAAAGCCTTAAATTTGATGCGAGCAGCGAGTGGTAGCCAGTGTAGTGAGACGAACAGAGGAGTGACGTGGGCCCTTTTGGGCTCGTTGAAGACAAGACGGGCTGCAGCATTCTGGATCATTTGTAGAGGTTTAGTTGCACATGATGGAAGTCCTGCCAAAAGAGCATTGCAGTAATCAAGCCTAGAGATAAACAGGGCCTGGACTAGAAGTTGTGTTGCATGCTCAGTTAGGAAAGGCCTGACCTTCCTGATGTTGTACAGTGCAAACCTGCATGATCGGGCTGTTTTTGTAATGTGCTCTGTGAAGGTCAGCTGGTCGTCAAATGTAACTCCAAGATTTCTGACCGACCTTGATGGGAGGATTAAGGATGAATCAAGCTGGATAGTGAAGTTGTGCTGTAGAGACGGATTGGCAGGAAGGACGAGAAGCTCAGTCTTTGCCAGGTTGAGCTGTAGGTGATGTTCCTTCATCCATGCCGAGATGTCCGCCAGACAGCTTGAGATACGTGCAGATACTGTGGGATCATCTGGTTAAAATGAAAGGTAGAGCTGGGTGTCATCAGCATAGCAATGATAAGAGAAACCATGTGCCTGTATGATGGGTCCCAGTGATGTGGTGTAAATGGAGAAGAGGAGCGGTCCAAGAACTGAGCCTTGTGGAACCCCTGTGGTCAGTTGATGTGCTTTGGATACCTCGCCTCTCCATGCAACCCTGAAGGACCTACCTGTGAGATAGGACTCGAACCAGTTGAGGGAAGATCCAGTGATGCCCAGTGATGAGAGGGTGGACAGCAGGATCTGATGATTCACTGTGTCGAAGGCAGCAGACAGATCAAGGAGAATGAGAACAGATGATTTGGAAGCAGATTTCACGATCCGCAGGGCTTCTGTGACCGACAGTACTGCAGTCTCGGTCGAGTGTCCTTTCTTGAAGCCAGATTGGTTTACATCAAGCTGGTTGGTCAGAGACACTTGGTTGAAAGCAGCTCGTTCAAGTGTTTTCGCAATGAATGGTAGGAGAGAGACAGGTCTGTAATTTTCTAAAAGTGATGTGTTTAATGTTGGTATTTTAAGCAGTGGAGTTACCCAAGCCTGCTTTAATGTTGTAGGGAAAAGGCCAGTATTGAGGGATGAGTTTATGATGTGAGTGAGTGCTGGTAGAAGTGTGGGAGAGATGGCTTGTAGAAGGTGTGAGGGGATAGGGTCTAGAGGGCAGGTGAGAAGATGACTTGAGAGAAGTAGTTTAGATACTTCTTCCTCGGTTAGTGGAGAGAAGGAGGAGAGTGTAGCGACAATGACTTTTGTTTTGGGGAAATTATTAACTCAAATGGGGAATACTATTCATGAGATAATGAATATGTATTATCGCATACACAAATTTGATTATCCCAAATAGGGACGAGGCTAAACCTCACCGCATATGAATAATTAACACGATTGCTCGTAGTAATTATTCCTACAGGTAAGATTCGGTCAATTATCGGAGTAAATTTTGATGTGATTAAAATCTATCAAGCAATCTGTCCGTCCGGCGGACTGGAGCGAGACTTAATTCCTTATCACAATTTATTGGCCTGTAAACAGCGATTATATCATTTCTGTGGCCACAAAGAATGATATTTCGTGTAAGGCACTTTTAAATATTTCAATAGTTAAATCAGGTAGAGCAGGTAACTTATATCGACATTTTCAGAGGCTTCAAAGTATGGAACCATGAGACAGACTTGATTCAAATGATTATGAAATTTAATAAACACAACTAAAGATTACATAAACTACTTAAATCACGCAGGAGTAAATATGCATAGCAAAACAAACAATTAACAAAAATGATTGCAATACAAAATATTGGAGATAGAAAGTTAGAGTGAGAGAGAGAGAGAGTGTGAGTGAGTGTGTGTGTGAGAGAGAGAGAGTATGAATGAGTGTGAGAGAGAGAGAGAGAGGGTGTGAGAGAGAAAACAGTTAAACACAATTCAACACGAGACCCAAAGGCTTCCTAAGTAATATCTAAACAACCTTAAAACAGCAATGAATTTAGCTTGTACGTTACGTGCGTTTTAGGCCCCTTTTTGTGCAGTTGCGTTCATAAAGGCAGCTTGGTCGGAGTGTCTGGAGCGTCTTCCGATAGGAGGCAGATGTTTGCGATTGCTTCAGCTGCGGCCCGTAAGAGAGATGATTAATCTCAAACTCATTTCGTTCGTGAATACACTGAACGAAGGAAAATTATCAAACTGAGGTAGATCAAAAGAAAGAAACTTAGATTAAAACAAAGTAGAAAAACTACGAATAAGGAGAAGAAGAACTCCGGCGGGAGTTCTCAGGAAAGTTGGGACTCTCTCTGGCGTAGAAAACTTGCACAGAAGAGCGTGGCGCTTCAACTTTTGAAGGAGCTAACGACGCGCCTTCTTACGTGTCTAATCCAATCGTTTGGGAGGAGGCGTGGCGGCAAACTTCTGTGTTTGCAAAATACGCGTCCTCCGGGCAATGTGCGGAGAAGATAAAACTGAGTCAAAATACACTTCTAAGCTGGTATTTAATAAAAGAATGCCTCATGTGGCACTTTGGATTAAAGATTCGAAACCCTTGGATTTCTCTGATCACAATCGTACCAAGCGCGGCATTCCTGCGAGCTAATAAAATAACGATACCTGATTCTTTGTGATTAAACAAATATCAAATCGATTACATATCATAAAAGCTTACAGTTATACCTATTTGGTCACAGGGGATTATGAAACACAACAAGAAAACATTTTATACATTTAAAACACGAACAATAGTCACAAATGATTGTCTCTGTGTGTGTGTGGTTGTGTATGCAGAGTCCGTTGAGCGTTCAACAGTGTAATTAACTCGTGCTCAATCAGTGTGGTAGGCTCGTATTGTGTTGAATTGATTAGTTTATCATGGAATACAATGTTGGTTTTGTCCTTGTAAGATATAATTTCAGACAGGAAACTCTTCGGGGGGGGGGGTTCCCCGAAGATCTCGACAAACGGGCCTTGTGGTCCCATGATGATCACATGTGGTAAAACAGGGCATTCTTGTTTAATCATTAGAGAGAAATGCTGTGTGTGCGAATTAAAGTCAGTGGCGCAGTCAAGATAGGACAATCCTTTGCTTGTGTGTATCACTCCAAATGGAGGGTAAGGGGTGGTTAAAAATTAATCTAGTTAATTTCATCAACTGGCAGAGTTGGGCCATCTGGTTACCGTTACAAGAGAAAGTGTTTGGTTGTGGGAGAGGATGGTCTGAGTTCCTGTGTGTTTGGAGCTGAGAACTGACTGCTGATAGTAGTTGTTTTGTTGGTGAAGAAGTTTGCAAAATCATCAGCAGTTAAAGAGGAGGAGGGTGGTGGTGGAGGTGGACAGGAGAGAGTTGAATGTCTTGAAAAATGTTCGTGTGTTAGAGGCGCTGTTGATCTTGTTGTGGAAATATGAAGATTTCGCAGCATGAACATCAACAGAAAAGGAAGAGAGCAGAGATTGATACATACTCAGGACAGATGTGTCTTTTGATTTGCACCATTTCCTCTCCGCTGCCCTGAGTTTGGTCCGGTGTTCATGAAGAACCTCAGATAACCAGGGGTTGGAGGGAGTAACGCGTGCTGGCCTGGAGGAGAGAGGGAAGATATTGTCTAAAGAAGAAGTTAAAGTGGAACACAAAGTATCTGTTGCGGTATTCAGATCCAGAGATGAGAATTGTGAGGGTGAGGGAAGAGATGATGCCACAGTAGTGGAAAGATGGGAGGGAGAAAGGTAACGTAGGTTTCGTCTGAAAGTAACTGATAGGGGAGTTGGTGGTGCATGGGTAAAGAGTTGTAGATTGAAAGAAATGAGGAAATGATCAGAAACGTGGAGAGGTTTCACCAAAATGTTGTCTGAGATGCAGTTGCGTGTGTAAACCAGGTCCAGTTGGTTGCCTGATTTGTGAGTACCTGTCGTGATGAGCCATTTGAGATCGAATGAGGCTAGCAGAGAGATGAAGTCTGTTGCGTACGGCTTCTCTAGATGAATGTTGAAATCACCAAAGACTACGAGTGGGGTGCCATCCTAAGGGAAAGAGGACAGCAGCACATCCAGCTCCTCAACAAAGCTTCCCAGTTGACCTGGGACTACAATATGAATCCTAATGGGAGTCGTAAGTGTAATTGCATGATATTCAAACAAGTTGTTATTGCATAGAGAAGAGAGAGTTGAGTATTTCCAATTGTTAGAAATGAGAAGACCTGTACCCCCACCCCTCCCAGCCTGGCGAGGGGTGTGAGAGAAAAAGAAGTTGTTAGAGAGAGCAGCAGGAGTCTTCTGGACGGATCCAGGTCTCAGTCAAGCCTAAAATATTAAGAGTAGAATAAGATGCAAAGGCTGGAATGAAGTCAGCTTTATTGACTGCTGACTGACAATTCCATAGACCCATAGAAAGAGAGAGAGGTGTGTGTGTGAATGAGAGAATGGGACGCAGGACCTCTGTCAGTCTGTGGAAACGACAAGAGCGTGCAAGTAGACTTTTTCTGAATATCCAGTTCTTCTGTTGTTTCAGTTTAGTTTCTATCTCAAGGTAGGGCTATTTTCGATTCTGTGGTTATTTAAAATTTTTACCGTAGCACTAATCTGTATTTTTAATTATTTAATTTACATTTTCGAAAACTGACTACACTGGTAAATAACACACAGGCTAACTTGTAAATGAGGCCCGATGTCCAAAATTCCAAACCACCCCTTTAATGGGTACACGCATTTGCAATTAAAGCAGTGGATACGTAAAATCTCTGGTGTACTTTTTGCTACATTGCATGCATTTTAAAGTTAAATGGTGGCTGGTAGGCTATCAAATCAAAGTTAAGGAAATACATTTTAAATGAGTCACCTTGCTGGCAGTCCTGTAGTATATCCGAGTCTCCCACATCAACGGATACGATTCCAGAAATGAACGTGTCTCCTACAATAGAGGCAACTCTCTGATCAAAGGGTGTAAGTTCATTGGCCCCTGCACAGCAGTTCTCCGCTTAACTTCCACCTTTATGTCAGACCATTTCTTCTTCAGTTCATTTATGGTGCGACTCTAAGATCCCACCGCGTTGACGGGATCAGACAAACTCTCCCACTCTTTTTTCTTTCTTTTGGTATTAATTCCATACAAAGTTCCAAATAAAATATGTTTTTGTCACCACCCCAGGGCGCCAGGATGGTCCGGCCCACACCCCGGACGGACGTGCACCCCACCGCGAGGAGCCGACACCACGGGTACACCAATGAACGGACAAAGAGACCAATGAATAGATTTAAAAGGGAATGTTTTTATTAAATTAAAAAGTCCAAGGATATGTTGAGCAGGTGGTTTCGTTGTGCAGGCCTGGTCGGAATCGGAGGCCACTGGACTCCATCGTAACACTCAATTGGTCACACAAGGGAGGCCACTCTTCAATGCGACTGCTTCTCTGTGGAGCTCAGGCAGAAAGAATGAGAGGTCAGTTTCTCACAAACGTAACTACAGCGGTACTGCTTCTCTGTGGAGCTCAGGCAAAAAGAATGGAGCTCGGTCGGTGGGTTTGGTTATGATGGGGTACAATCAACTGTGTTACTTCTCCATCCAGACAGCGTCAGCACGGCGTCTCTTCCGTCTTCATCGATAAAGTCTTAGCATCTCACACAGCCAATCTTAAAACACTTCTCTGCAGCAATACTTCAGGCCAGGTGTGCCCAATCCTGCTCCTGGCGATCGACAGTCCTGCACAGTTAATCTCCTCCACAGTTCATCTCCAACCCTAATCAAACACACCTGAAGGTCTTCAATTAAGGTCCTAAAGCCTATGGTGCAGGTTTTTTTTTTTCTGGCAATTTTCTAGTTGGTAATAAACATTTAAACAGTTATCCATTGTATTTGATGTTGTAGGGTATTACAAAAAAGAAATAGAATAAGGAAAAGTAGGTGATATTCTAGTGGTTAGCAACAGGTTAGCGAGGATTCTTATTTCTCCCACAATGCATTGCATGACGTCACATGAGGTACTCGCTTTTGGACGAAAGCCCGCGGCCCGCCTTGATACCATTGAGAGAGAGTGAGACGAGTAGTGAGAGTAGCAGCTAGTGAAAGAGTGACAGTGTCAAATATATAAGTAAATAGATAGATAGATAGATAGATAGAGAGATAGAGAGATAGCATAGCATAGCATAACAGATAGCTTAGAGAAAGAGTAGACAATAAATAGACAAAATGGTTTATTACTGTGTTTGTGGCGGGTGCAAGAACTCCAGCAAAACTGGACATAGGGTCCATTGTTTTCCCAAGGACAAAGGGATCTTCCGAAGCTGGGTGCAATTTGTCAAGATTAGGCGGGCAGTTTTTTCAGCTAGCTCTGTCACCGCCTACTCGAGAATATGCAGCGCGCATTTCAAGGAGGAGGATTACCACCCAGGGGATGCAAAGATGGTCTCACTTGCTTTAAAGAGTGAGAGGATGGCTAAATTAATTCCTACTGCCGTGTCGTCTGTGAATGCAAACCTCTCTGCTTGCCCTGTCCCGAGGTCGAGAGACACCGTCTGCCGCAAGCGATATATTGCCACGGTAAGCATCATGCTAACGTTAATGTTTACAAGCTGCGTGTTAGCTAGCTCTGTGTGTATTTTGCATACCGTGTTCCCTTTGACACAGCCTCCACTACAATTGATACTGTACTGTAATCTAAGTCAGTGGTCCCAACCTTTTTTCTCTTGTGTACCCTCTTAGCCTTTTTATCACCCACTCACACTGTTTTGATTTTGGTACGGCTGTGCCATAGGTTATTGTTTCCACTGGGAAACTAGTTGTAGCACACACGTCCCATTTTATTGATGGACTTATGAAATGACTGGGAATATTTACTTATCGTCTTGGAATTTCAAAGATGATAAGTAAATAATTCTCAGTACTTCCAAATTGAAAATAAATGATAAAATGTTTCCATGTACCCCAGCAATGTGCTCGTGTACCCTTGGTTGCGAATCACTGTTCTAAGTATTCATAGTGTACCCACCTCTTATTTCACCACTACATCCTTGCATTTCGCTGACCCTTTTTTATATTTGTTTTCGCAAGATGTTGACAGACGCCTCACAGCAGGAGACCGTGGACAGTGTAGACACTGTGGAGAGTGTCTATACTGGGGATCAGCCCTTGCCCTCCTCCACTTCTGACGCTGGGACACAGTGTCATTTGAAGCCCCCCCGATGGTCTCACTGTAAATTTGGGGTATTTTAAGGGGTAGATATTCTGTCTAAAACATTGCCAGTATCTATGCAAGCAGGACATTTCCATACATATTGATTAAATTAATACATAGCCTACACCAAAACATAGCCGCTTAGATTTGCCATGATTGTCACATGTTTGGGTATGTTTACTGCCTCTCCACAGCTGTGCAGGTTAACCTGAAGCCCAAGATGGTCAGCGTGGGCGCACAGACGTCATTCAGCCCACAAACCTCCACTCCACTCGCTAGTCCTGAACAGACAGATGAAGATGATGATAATGCCTCTGTCATCAGTGACTTATCGTGGGTGCTCGAAGAGCCGATGCATGAGGGGGATGAGGAGGACTTGTTTGATGAGGAGCCAGCTTACACGTGTGACCCCCACCACAAGTGAGATAATTTAAAACCAACATAGACCATTTTGAATGCTAATTTTTTTTGTTTACTGTAGCTTTGGTAGTTTTTTTTTTTTGATATCTAGGTCTGTGCATCATGTGGCTACCACCGTTTCTGGCAAAACCAGCCAATGCTCCACAGGAACATGCCGACCTGCAACCTCCTGTTAAGTGGGGCCATTCATTTCACTGGATGTTTGCCCACCCAGACATTAAGAATGTTGACTCTGTTTGGCCTGCAGTGCATCAGTGCAAGCAGTTTCTTTCGCCATCAGCGTCGCTACACCGTTCGAAATCGTTCAGGCCTGGCAAAACGATCAAGCAAAGAATTTTAGTGACCTACGGGCAATGGATGGCGGGCTAGTTCTTGCTGGCGACTGCAGGTAAACCAGTGTGAGAGCTCATAGACCAGTTGCACGTTTTGATTTTGTTATTTGTTATCATGTAGGGTTCCTTTAGTTGGCATTTGCAGATGACATGGTGGATTGTCGTTACAAACCTTGGTTATTAAAAACTTGAAACATAATTCAAATTTGTAATTAATTCCAGGTCAGATTCTCCTGGGCACTCCGCGAAGTATGGATCCTACTCTCTGATAGAGGACAGAGTGAACAAGGTGGTGTATGTTCAGCTTGTTCAGGTAAACCTGATGTTATTAGACAAAGAAATGACCTCTCCAATTTGGTAAACTGATTGTATCTTAATATAACATCTTTCCACTAGTACAACGATGCATAGAGCTTTATTGTGTATTGCCTAACTAGAGTACAGTGTATCATAATGCCTGGACCAGCAACACATCGGTTCATTCACACCTCCTTCAACAACATCCGGAATTCTAAACTCACACTGTTCTGTCATGTTGCAGAGCTCAGAGGTCCCCAACAGCTCATGGTGTGAGCTTGAAGGGCTCAAGCGCAGTGTTGGCCTGCTACTGTCACGGTAGACGTATTCACTGGTTCCTTCTAGTCTTGTGTTTATGTTGTTTTATGAGTGCACGTGTGCAAGGGGCGTGTCTGTATGTCATTACCCGATCCGCTCCAGCTGCTCATCATTACATCACCAGCTGCAGTTGATCTCACCACGCTACTTATACTCACGCTGTTCTCTCATCTTTGTCAGATCGTTGTTTGATGTATCTCTGTCTGGTCTTCTGGTTCGTGTTCCTACCTGGTGTTCCTGTTTGTCGTCTTTCGTGTGGATTTAGTTCGTCTCACCGTCTGTCTGCACTGCACCGGATCTGATAATCGAAGTCCCTGCGTCACCATTCTTCCACCTGGCTTTACTGTGTCTTGGACTTTGTTGCACTTTAATAAATTGTTAACTCGCTTTTGCTTCCTGTGATCAGTATATCATAACAGAACGATCTGACCCAGGAATGGAAGCAGCGAGCGCATCTCCATCTTCGTTCGAAGAATTCATCCATCACAGTATCCGAAGAATGGACTCGCAAGAGAAAGAGATCGGCGATACGGGCCGAGCAGTACAAGTCTTGATGACGCAGGTGTCCGAGCTCACCCACTGCGCCACCCACACCAGCCGGTCCTCCCGTACCACCAGGAAGCCCCTCCCAGTCCGAACCCCGGCTACCTGTTCCAGAAGCCTACTCAGGCGAACCATCACACTGCAGAGCATTTCTCACCCGGTGTTCTATGCATTTCGCGCTTCAACCTCGCACTTTCCAGAGCGAGCAGGCCAAGGTGGCATTCGTTTTGACACTGTTGACTGGGAGAGCGGCGCTTTGGGGAACGGCGGTGTGGGAGAACCAACACCCATGCTGCACCCCGTTCCTGACACTCTCCGCTGAGATGAGACAGGTGTTTGACCGGGCGGTCGCTGGAAGAGCGGCGGCCAGAGCATTGGCCGAACTTCGGCAAGGAGAGAAATCAGTCTCCGATTTTTCTATCGAATTCCGGACTTTGGCGGCGGAGTGTGAATGGAATGAGGAGGCGCAGTGGGACATGTTCCTGCATGGGCTGGCTGACCGCGTCAAGAGGGAGATCTACGCCCTGGATCTTCCCACCACCCTCAATGGACTGATCGAACCCGCACACTCTGGGTTTTCTACGGTCCACGATCCAGCGGCAGGAACGTGGTCAGCCCCATTGACGATCACAAGCCCATGCAGGTGGGTCGAGCTCGGCTTTCCGGAGAGGAGAGGGAGAGGCGGAGATCCCAGGGCCTTTGCCTGTACTGTGGAGGAGCCGGACACTATGCCTACAACTGCCCGGTAAAAGGCCAAGCCCGATAGTAAACCTGAGGCTACTGTCGGGTGGGATCTCCGCCAGGAAGACCTCATCAGCGACTACATCTACCTCCACCCTCCTCTCGGTAAGACTAAGATGGTCAGTCCACGAGCACGATTGTTGAGCACTCTTGGATTCTGGGGCCGAAGGTAATTTTATGGACCATAATTTTGCACGCAGATTTCAGATTCCCCTCAAACCCCTCACTCATCGGATTGCTATTCATGCTCTTAATGGTCATGAGCTTCCCACCATTTCATTGTCCACTGAAGAAATCACTCTCATCACCTCTGGCAACCACACGGAAACCATTTAATTTTTTATTCTGGATTCACCCCTGGCACCTGTTGTTCTTGGACACCAATGGCTCATCCGACACAACCCCCGAGTGGACTGGATTCATAGATCTGTGCTTGAGTGGAGCAAGGAATGTCATAAGTCTTGTCTCATGTCTGCTACCTGTCTCTGTGTTTCAGGAGGAGGCAGGGGATCTGTCTAACGTGCCCGCGGAGTATCTGGACCTGAAGGAAGTGTTCAGTAAGTCTCGTGCTTCTTCTCTTCCTCCGCATCGTCCCTACGACTGCAATAGATTTACTGCCAGGTAAGTCTCCACCTAAGGGCAAGTTATATTCGCTTTCGATTCCTGAAAGAGAGGCTATGGAGAAATGCGAATTTCATGCACAGTCTGTTCCTTTTCTAGGGTACATCGTGTCGACTGAGGGAATGCGGATGGACCCTGAGAAGATTAAGGCTGTGGTAGATTGGCCAAGTCCAGATTCCCGCAAGGCCCTGCAGAGGTTTCTGGGGTTCGCTAATTTTTACCGGAGATTCATTCGCAACTTCAGCCAGCTGGTCGCGCCTCTGACCGCCTTGACCTCCCCCAGAACTGCGTTCAGGTGGTCCGACACAGCCGAGGCTGTGTTTAAGAAACTGAAAGGCCGCTTTGTTTCAGCCCCCATTCTCATCACCCCTGATTCATCACGTCAGTTCGTGGTGGAGGTCGACGCATCAGAGGTGGGAGTAGGAGCAGTGTTATCCCAGCGTTGGCCTGTAGACGACAAGATGCACCCTTGCACGTTTTTGTCCCATCGTTTATCCCCAGCCGAACGTAATTACGACATTGGTAACAGAGAGTTGTTGGCAGTCAAGTTGGCGTTGGAGGAGTGGCGCCACTGGTTAGAGGGGTCGGGGTACCTTTTATCGTCTGGACTGATCATAAGAACCTCAAAAATATTAGAACTGCTAAAAGATTGAACTCTAGGCAGGTTCGGTGGGCACTTTTTTTCGGTCGTTTCGATTTTTCGCTCTCATACCGTCCGGGGTCCAAGAACATCAAACCCGACTCACTATCTCGTATATTTGATTCTTCCGAACGCCCGTCCACTCCTGAGTGTATTTTACCCAAAACCATATTTGTTTCAACGCCTACATGGGAGGTCGAAGCGAAGGTCAAGAGAGCCTTAGAAGGGGTAACGCCTCCGCCCGGGTGCCCACCGAATTGCTTATTTGTGCCGGAGGGATTACGGTCGGACGTTATCCAGTGGGGTCACGGTTCCAATGTAGCTTGTCATCCAGGAGTTAATCGCACTGGCTTTTTAGTCAAGCAACGATTCTGGTGGCCACTTATGGCTCCTGACATTCACGATTTTGTTTTGGCTTGCTCAGTTTGTGCCACTGGTAAGTCGTCCAATCGACCCCCAGATGGGTTACTCCAGCCGCTGTCGGTACCTTCGAGACCCTGGTCCCATATCGCTCTAGATTTTATTACCGCCCTCCCACCCTCCCAGGGTCACACAGTAGTTTTGACTGTGGTGGACCGATTCTCGAAGGCGGCCCATTTCATTCCCTTACCCAAATTACCCTCAGCTAAGGAGACAGCGGCAACGATCGTAGATCACGTCTTTCGGTTACATGGCCTCCCGTTAGACGTAGTTTCCGACAGGGGACCCCAGTTTGTGTCCAAATTTTGGCGAGAATTTTGTAGATTACTGGGGGCGACGGTTAGTCTGTCTTCTGGGTTTCATCCCCAGAGCAATGGTCAAACTGAGAGAGCCTACCAAGATTTGGAGAGAATGTTGCGATGTTTGGTTTCCAAGAATCCTTCCTCATGGAGCCAACAACTGTCTATGGTGGAGTACGTACACAACACATTGCCAGTGTCAGCTACGGGCCTATCTCCATTTGAGTGTAGTGTAGGTTACCAGCCACCTATTTTTCCCAGTCTGGAATCCGAAGTTGCGGTTCCCTCCGCTCACGCATTTGTCCAGAGGTGTCACCGCACCTGGACTAGAGCCCGGGGTTCATTCCGTGTTCCATGTATCCAAAATCAAGCCTGTATTTCATTCTCACATTAATCCGCCGGTCCCAGTTCCTCCCCCACCGCGACTCGTAGATGGGGAGACCACATATTCGGTCAACCGTATTCTGGACTCTAGGCGGAGGGGACGCGGATTTCAGTACTTGGTGGACTGGGAAGGTTACGGTCCGGAGGAGAGAAGTTGGGTTCCTGCTAGAGACATCCTGGATCACTCCCTTATCGATGTTTGAATCCGACAGGTTACAATCGACAGGTAAGAGAGTCTGGGAACGCCAGGAGGCGTTCTTAGGAGGAGGGGTACTGTCACGGTAGACGTATTCACTGGTTCCTTCTAGTCTTGTGTTTATGTTGTTGTATGAGTGCACGTGTGCAAGGGGCGTGTCTGTATGTCATTACCCGATCCGCTCCAGCTGCTCATCATTACATCACCAGCTGCAGTTGATCTCACCACGCTACTTATACTCACTGCTGTTCTCTCATCTTTGTCAGATCGTTGTTTGATGTATCCCTGTCTGGTCTTCTGGTTCGTGTTCCTGCCTGGTGTTTCTGTTCGTCGTCTTCCGTGTGGATTTAGTACATCTTACCGTCTGTCTGCACTGCACCGGATCTGATCATCGAAGTCCTTGCGTCACCATTCTTCCACCTGGCTTTACTGTGTCTTGAACTTTGTTGCACTTTAATAAATTGTTAACTCGCTTTTGCTTCCTGTGATCAGTATATCATGACAGCTGAGGGGAAAGGACCTGCATTTGGCAGCGCTGATCACCAGGGTTTCCGCGGGGTTGTAAAAGGTAGTAAATTAAATTATGCCAAATTAAGGCCAGTAAAAAGTAGTAAAAAGTAGTAAACGTCATCTGACGAGTACATTTTCGAAGCCCCATCTAACTGGGTCTATATGGTTTTCAATTAGTATTGACAATATAAAAATAAGGCTGTCTATGAAGTAAATATGTCTTATTAGTGGAATATTAAACGCAATATAGTAACACAACTTGGCTGTGGTGCGCGATCACTGGAAACGTGCAATGGATTGAGCGCGCAGTGGCACAGATGCACGAGCTGGTCGAGCACATCCCTTCAAACAGACATCAGTGGAAAGTTTATAGTTCAATCGGATGTCAATGGCAAAGAAAATTTAAACGAGTCATCTAGCTTATTATTATCGTTAACTGACGAGAGAGAGAACGCGGGCGAATGATCTCCTGATCATTCACTCAGCACGTGTTATTTGGATTAAAACTAAATCGTATATGTAAGTAAAGTAAAACATGACCTGTTACCTGATTTATGTATAACGAGTGGTTCCCTACATTATTACTGGACGTGTGCATATCAAGAAGTTCCATGAACGCAAACATCCAAAGCGCGTGCCCCGCAAACATGCGTCTCAGCGCGCGAATACTAAATTAAATTCTTTCACGTCACAAAATTATGTAAAAACGCCCGTCTTGACGAGTATCCTAGTAAACAAAAGTCAGTTATATCTCAAGTGAATGTAGCCATGTTCAAATGGGAAGGGGAAGGACTTTAATAAACCTGCTACTGTGTTTTAATGTTAATCAAACAAAGGACAAATAAATTACTCACTGCTCTTGACTAAATAGTCTACCCTTTTCAACTTTACAAAAATATCCATCTATTTTATTTAGCTATACAGTAATGAATATGCAAATTTTTCACATTTGATTACTTTATTCAAATGTATTTACCAATCTACCCGAAAAACTCTAAAAACAGTTTATTTCATTTGTAGCTTTTCTTTGATCTATTGTATTTATTTGTCCTATTTGTAATTCGATTATTTGTTCTTATTTTGTTACTGACTGCTTTTAATAATGTTTTAAATTCACATTAATTGGGCTGGTAGTTTTTGTTGTAGTATCAAAATTGGATTAAATAATTGGTATTTCACTGGTGTCTAAACATTTGTACCACTGGCCCGATCCTCAGCACTGACCCTGCTGGAGCAGCTCTAAACATGTGCTGTGCTATTCAGTGAAGATAAAATATGATCGAGCAATAGAATGAACAGTGACAGAAACAGAAGCATGCTTTTTAGCAGGATTAATTAAGCATGAAAATATCTGAATATATATTTGATGAACAAATTAAGCCAACTAATATGATTTATATTCTTTTGGTTTATCTACTAATACATTTTAAAATTACAAATGCAGTGAAAATTCAGGGATCGGTTACGGTATCGATATCGACGAGTAGGCTACCAAAAATGAAAGTATTGGTATCGGTCTCGTTCTGCAAAAAGTGGTATCGGTGCATCACTAATCGAAAATATTTAACAGGTTTGGGTGAGGGGGGAGCAGCTCCCTATTTCGTTGTTTTGCGATGCTAGCAGCACTACACAGATCGCAGCAAATCATGCTAACTTAAGGTCAGCTGTCGTCGCACCACCTCAGCAGCAAACCTGTGCCATAGTTGAAGCACATTTAAAGATGTGATGAAATAAATTGCTGTTTTGGGATAGTAATTTCACTGCTTCTGTCTGGGTGTGTGAGAATGTGTGTTTGTGGGTAAGTGTGTGTGATGTGACACACTTTATTAATCTTTATTAATGTTTATGGTTGTTAAGTGTAATTTGTTTTTAAGAAGTGCCAAGGTTATTATTCACCTTATTAGGGCTAAGGGCTAATGTTATGGTTAGGATAACTCAAGGGCTAGGGTTAAGATAAGGACAACTGAAACTCAACTCAACACTAATATTGTCATTGTCAATTATGTTTTTTTTGTAATGATCACAATTAAACATTAGTGTACCTAATATGTAGGATGTGTGTGACAGTGTCACACCATACCTTATAGTAAGTAGTAAGTGGTGCTTTGCATACCCCTCCCACACCCCCCAAAAAAGGGCTGCTGCTTGATGTCGTGTTGGTAGTAAAAAATATTGTGGAGGTAGTAAAAAAGGTAGTAAAAGGTAGTAAATTAATCTCTATGATTCCTGCATATACCCTGATCACGAATCGTCGTCGCCAGGTATTTACAATAAAAATGCAGTATAGAATGTAAATATCTGAATTGCACTGAAGCTGGATGTTTGTGGTTTGCTGATGCACTGAGGGCCACACAGATCAATCATCCTCGCCGTTTCTTCCGGTTGAAAGGGAACGCTGGCGCGTTTAGCTGCCGCTCTTTTCTCCCGTCAAACATTTGTTTTTAATGTTTTAATACAAACCACTCATGTTTTCCATCGTGATGTGGAATCGTGTAACAGTCATTGGACTACTGCTGCTATCTCTGGATGTTTGCAGATTATTAATCACCAATAGCGGTGTGACCCAGGACTTACAAAATTGTGATGCTGATATTCGCGTGGACTCCTCTACAATGGCCATAAAGTACACTTTTCGCCAGTTGCTGAACCTTAATGGAAAACATGCTTTGGGGTCTGAACCTCGCGCACTTTGCAATACCTATGGAATTTTTCGTCCAAAACGTTACCTACATCGATCATCACGTTGTGGGTATCTGGGTTCGTCTCAAGAAAATGTATTTCATCCGATAGCCTTACGTAAATCACTGAAAATGTCATGGAGACCAACGAGGGCTGATTTAAATAATTTGACAGTTTTACGTGAGGCGGCTACATCTGGCTCTGCCGTTCCGGTGCGATTGCTGAAAAGTGCACTGATAAATGTGCGCTCGATCAATAACAAAGCCCTGACTGTATCTGATCTAATTATGGATCAAAACTGGGATCTCATTTGCTTAACGGAAACCTGGCATAAAGAGTCTGATGGACTACTTTTCAATGAACTGACTCCTGAGGGATATGGATTATGTGATCTCACGCGTTCAACGGGTAGAGGAGGTGGTATCATTGTCCTGTACAAACAGCCACTGGGCAGGGCCGGATTAAGAATTCAGAGGCCCCTGGGCACAATGTCTTGTAGGCCCCCCCTTAGGCAGGCCAAATATATAGTTTTTCCAACTATATATAGGGGGTAGCAATATATAGCAATATAGCAATATAGTAATATAGCAATATATAAATTGCTATATTACATAGTGTAATGTAAAATATACTTTTGAAATATTAATTTATTTATACAGTACATTTATAGGCTATATGTATTTTACGTCATAGGAATTTTTGAAAATTATAGAAATCATTATTATAATAATTGCAATAAAGGCAAAAAAAAAATGATATATATATTGATAGGTGTAGGTCATTCGTACGAATTCATACGAATTTGGTAACTCGTAACATATGCACGCTTTAGCAAAAATCGTAAAAATTTGTACGACTGAGGTCGAATTAGCCACCTCATAAAATGTATACGCATTGCCATACGTGTTGTAGCCATTAAATAGACCTAAGTGCATTTAGTTTCATATTTGTTAAAATATTATAATGTTATTTTTTCCCCATATAGGCTATGTTGATTATGAAAAGCGAACAGCACGAGTAAGATAGGATGCGCGATATATCGAGATACATGGTCAGACATGATTTTGGCCACTTAATTAAGTTTTGTTTTGTAGAAAGCCTTTCTTTAAAGTGAATTTCGTTTTGTATAAATTGTATCTTAATTTTAATATTTTTTTCATCAACCAATTGCCTGAATTTAATAAATAAGAAGCAAAATAGACAATATAATCATCAATCAAAACGACATGGAGGTGCGGGCGCGGTCCCTGGCATTGCACGTGAACTGGAGCGCATCTCATCATAAATTAACCGAAACGCAGCGTATGCCTCACAGACTGTGAGGCATTTCGGTTCACAGACATGAGAAATCTATATAGAAATCTTGAAATGTCTTTAAACAAAACAATTAAAAACGAAAATAAATAGGATAGGCTACTCTCTGATTATGTAATCCATTAGGCTACATGCATTTCTCTCTATAGGCGCGTTCACTCAGAGACATGTTGGATTGTGTAGAACGCTCACCGAATTCTGATTTAGGCTAAAAATAGGTTCGGCGCTTATAGCGGTTTGGAAAGGAACTGGAAAGCACTTGCAGTAGGCTACATTTTAAACAAGGAAATATAGCGATTTGGCATGAAACGTTGATGGAACAGTGAATAGGTTCAGTACACAGCAAAATGACATGACAAACAAATTTTTTTTTTAGTTTTGAGTTTATCGCGTTTTGGAAAAGAGCTCTTCACATGTTATTTTGTGTTGTAAGTATGCCTATTAGTGCGTGTGCACAGTTTAACGCAATGTTTGTACACTTTAACCACCTCCGAGGATAGTTGGGGTCGCGAGTCACTCACACCTTTATTTTGGGGGTCGTGGGCTGAAAAGTTTGGGAACCCCTGCACTAGGACAATTACAATACTTTTGTCCTAATTTCTTCACTTGCAAGAAAAAAAAACCCTTGAGCTTTTATTTTGGAGAAAACACCAGATCACCATGCTGATCGCGTGAGCAAAGAGCGCACTTCTCTTTAAATCCCGCAGCACAAACAGAATGCCTATATAATATAGGCTACTTAATTAAAGTCTTGTGCTGTTTATAAAGGCATAAAGCCATATCACGGTTTCGATTTTAATTTGTTGGCAAAATATAACTCTAGAGACCTTTATGTTAGGCTATACATTTTACATCTCATTTGTGTTGGGAAAAGAGCGAGTTCGGCAAAAGGCGGATTCGAACACAGGTCGAGCGCGTCTAGAGCTGCTATCAAGCACCTCACGCTCTACGACCTACGACACTGTAGCTAATTAGTGGTGATCGTCTTTTTGCTGAAAAGACAGGCACTTAGTGCAAAAATACGCTCCGTTATCGGAAATGTAAAAAAAATAAAAAAATATAAAAAAGTCTTCCCCTCGCTTGGGCCCCAAGTGCGCATGGGCCCCTGGGCCCGTGCCCATAATGCCCATTGGGTAATCCGGGCCTGGCACTGGGACTATCTTCTGTGGATATTCCTTCCTTTACCTCATTTGAATGCCTTGCCTTGAGTGTCTCTGTTTCATCATCTATGGTCATTGTGGCTGTGTATAGACCTCCCAAATGTAACAAAGAATTTACATTTAATTTGTTGTTTTTAAAATATCAGAAAATTCTAATTCTTGGTGATTTTAATATTCACATGGACAAAAAAGACATTTCATCAACAAAAGATTTTACATCTTTATTAGAGTGCTTTGAGCTATACCAAGTTGTGGATTGTCCCATGCATAACAAAGGCCACATTTTAGATCTTGTGATTCAAAATGATACACTTGTGTCTAGGTTGTCTGTATCTGACTTTGGGTTATCTGATCACTTAGCTGTACTATTCAATTTGGAGCTACCTGTTATACTTGCTACCACTTCATGTATTATTCATTACCGTGAGTGGAGATCTATCGTGCCCACTGACTTCTCTGATTTTATTTACTCTGCTACTAGCTGTATCTTACCATCTGATGCATTGGAGGACAAAGTAAATATGCTGCTCAAAATTCTTTCATCTGGCCTGGACACCTTTGCTCCTTTGAAGTCACGCGCTGTATCTTTTAAACGATCTGCCCCGTGGTATAATGACGATCTACGTGCAATGAAAACTCAATGTCGCAAAATGGAGCGCAGATGGCGCTCTACTGGTTTAACTGTGTATCATCAGGCTTGGAGAGAAAGCTTGGGCGAATATAGGACTGAAATGGTATCTATAAGGTCTGCTCATTTTTGTCAGATTATTGCAAGTGATCAAGAAAACCCTAAAAGGTTGTTCAATTCAATAATAATAATAATAATAATACCTTTTATTTAAAAGGCGCCTTTCAAGGCACTCAAGGACACCGTACAATATAAAACAGGGCAACAAATACAGAACAGACAAAGCACTACATTACAACTTCACATCAAACAATCATATCATTAAAAGCTAATCTAAACAAATACGTTTTTATCTGAGCTTTAAAATGGGAAATTGAATCCATTTGACGAATGTGCAGTGGTAAAGCATTCCACAGTTTAGGCGCCACACAACTAAAAGATCTACCACCATAGGAACTCAATTTGAAGTTTGGAACAGACAATAATTCTGCAGAAGAGGATCTCAAGGAACGTGAGGGTCTGTACAAATGAAGAAGATCTAACAGATATTGAGGTGCCGAATTATGAAGAGTTTTATATGTAAGGAGCAATAGTTTGTAATGTATACGATGACGAACAGGGAGCCAGTGCAGTTTGTAAAGAATTGGAGTTATATGCTCAAAAATACGTGAGTGAGTAACAATCCTGGCTGCTGAGTTCTGGATTAACTGTAGTCTATGTAATTGTTTTTCAGGGATACCAAATAAAAGAGAATTGCAGTAATCGATCCGAGATGTTACCAAGGCATGAGTGAGTACTTCGGTACAGTGTTGAGAAAGTGAAGAACGAAGTCTAGCAATATTACGTAAATGAAAAGATGCAGCACGTGAAATTGTATTAATATGAGAACTAAAAGAAAGCAAACCATCAAATATGACCCCAAGACTTTTCACCTGAGTGGAAAAGTTAACTGAGCAATTATCAATAAGCAAAGTAAAGGGTTGAGCTTTAGATAGAACAGACCTAGACCCAACAAGAAGGGCTTCGGTTTTATTAGAATTTAACTTTAGAAAATTATTAGTCATCCATATGTTAATATCCTGCAAACATTTAGTAAGGTTAGATGGGGGATGAGAAGCAATAGGTTTTGTGGATATATATACTTGTGTGTCATCAGCATAAAAATGAAAATGAATACCATAAGAATGAAAAATATGACCAAGGGGTAAAATATAAAGAATAAATAAAAGGGGACCCAACACTGACCCCTGCGGAACACCGTGAGTGACTGAGATAGGCTCTGAATGAGCCGTCTTAATCTGTACGAATTGTTTCCTGTCGGATAAATATGAGGAAAACCACAGAAGAACATTACTAGCTACTCCAATACAAGCCAATCGTTCCAGTAATACTGAATGACTAATAGTGTCAAAGGCAGCACTAATATCCAAAAGAATCAGAATAGACAAGAAACCAGAATCAGCAGCCAAGAGAAGATCATTTGTAACTTTAACAAGAGCAGTTTCAGTACTATGGTTCGATCTAAATCCCGACTGAAAATGCTCAAAAATGTCATTGTCTTGCAGGTATGACTCAAGTTGAGTTGCTACTATTCTTTCAAGTATCTTAGATATAAAAGGAAGATTAGAAATGGGCCTATAATTCTTTAGATCATTAGGATCAGCACCAGGTTTTTTGAGAATTGGAGTGATAGAAGCCATTTTTAAGGATGAAGGAACAGTAGCAGTAGATAATGATGAACATACTATAGCAGTAATAATTGGAGCAATTGAATGAATACAAGACTTGACTAAGACAGTAGGTAAAGGATCTAGTGAGCAAGTAGAAGACTTAGACTTAATGATTAGCTTAGTAATGGAATCAACTGAAGGCAGCTCAAAATTAGAGAAAGTACATGCAGAACAACTAATATGATTATTACAAACATTTTGGTAATCACTAGACATTAAGTTAGATTGAAGTAGTTCTTGATGTATACTCTCAATCTTAGATCTAAAAAAATTTGAAACAGATTCACATTGACAGGGAGAAAGTGAAACAGAATTGTGAGGTTTCAACAGTTTGTTAATAGTACTGAATAAAGTCCTTGTATTACTTTGTCCATTGGCAATGATATTCGCATAAAAAGATGATTTTGCTCTTTCCACATCCGCCTTATATGAAACCAGATGCTCAGAATACATCTGTTTGTGTACTTCAAGACCAGTTCGTTTGCATAGTCTCTCCAGTCGTCGACCTAAAGCCTTTTGGTGACGGAGCTCAGAAGAATACCAAGGAGAGGAGTTGACAAAAGATACAGTACGAGTTCTCACAGGAGCCACATTGTCAAGTATTTGAGACAAACTACTATTATAAAAATTTACCAAGTCAGATGTAGGACAATTAAAACAGCATCTGTTTACAGAGTAATCAATCATTCCATCCAGAACATCAAGATCAATATTCTTAATATTACGAAATGAAACAGAGCGTTGTGGGTTAACTTTAGACAATGGAAGAGAGATATAAAAAAAAAATAGGCTTATGATCTGAGATAGAAGATTCATAAGTAAAGTTAAAAGGCTTGACACCTGAACAACATACAAGATCTAAAATATGTCCCTTGGTATGTGTTGGAAAATTAACATACTGCACAAAGTCAGCACAATCCAGAATTGATTTAAGATCATTATATTGAGTATTAGTAGTGTTGTCAAAATGAATGTTAAAATCTCCCATCAACACGATGTTCGGAGACAGGGTACACAGATGTGTTAAGATGGTAGAAAATTCTGTAAAAAATAAGGTCATAGTAGATGCCTTTGGTGGTCTATAAATTGTGACAACAATAGTGGGAGTTGAGCCTTTGAGTTGTACGGCCAAAATTTCAAATGATGATGGCTCTGATATAGAAATCGGACAAACTTTATAGCAGTCACGATGAATAAGTGCAAGACCACCCCCTTTACCAGAGCAGCGAGGCTTGCATGTATAGGAATATCCAACAGGTGTTGCTTGATTTAGATGAAAAAAGTCATTAGGCTTCTGCCAAGTCTCAGTTAAGGACATAAAATCAGTGTTTTTGTCTGTAATAAGTTCGTGAATAACAGATGTCTTATTGTTGAGTGACCGAACGTTAAAAAGAGTAAAGCAGAGAGGGGAAGGCTTAAAATCTGACCTGGGCACCCGAGCGAGCACTTCATAATCGACAGACCTCCCAGCATTTTTAGGCAGTCTTGGATTTAAAGACCAGAAAGACCGAATTTGTCCACCACGTTCAGGATTGGCAGAGTTGGTTCTGACATTCCGATGAGACCCGCGATGCATGTATTTCGGTCGGCGTAGTAGATCCAGATGATGCAGCAACGGCGGAGTTGTAATTAACGTTAAAGATCTGAGTTTGTACAGATCTGCCACCGAGTACACCAGTCGAGGAGCAGCGCTAAACACCACGGAGGAGAAAATAATCAGCAGCTTGAAGAACCACATGATGAAATCTTGATGAGTTATGACAAAGATGAAGGCTGAGCTGCAAACACTGAGCTGCAAACGCCAATCCTCCGCCACAAAGTCAGAGATAGATATCAAACTTCAATCAAATTTCCAAGGTCCATCAAACTTCAATCAAATTTCCACGGTCCAAAGATGCAGTAATGAAGCAAAACAAGGCTGGATAAAATGTCCTGACTTAAAACATTCAGATATAAAACAAAACAACAAAATAACCGGTGAGTAGCGGCAGCCAAAACGCGCCAGCGTTCACTCAACCGGAACCAATCAACAATCTTTTAAATAGAAATAATAATTCCAATGTCTCTTCTTCATTTCAATTGTGCAACAAGTTTCTTATGTTTTTTGGTAATAAGATCGAGGGAATAAGAGATCGGATTACTATTACAAAAACAACTGCTACCTCAAAATTAAATAGCATAGAATTTTCTGGTGTTTATCTTTCAGAATTCCTTCTGTTAGATTCGCAATCCTTGTGTAATGTGGTTTTAAAGATGAATGCTACCACCTCACATGTTGACCCCATACCAGCTAGGTTGTTTCAGTCATGTTTCTCCTCGTTGTGCTTGCCTCTTCTGAGTATCATAAATGACTCTTTGTTTTCTGGTGTTGTGCCATCTGCACTTAAAATTGCCGCTGTAACCCCGGTTCCAAAAACAAATAGCCGTGACTTTGAGAATTTGGGAAATTTTCGTCCGATCTCTAATCTCCCTTTTATTGCTAAAGTCTTAGAACGTATAGTTGCAACACAATTGTTATCTCATCTATCTGTTAATGAACTCTTTGAAAGTCACAAATGATTTACTGATGGCTTCTGATTCTGGATGTTTATCAATACTGATCCTGCTTGATCTCAGCTCAGCTTTCGACACTATTGATCACTTTATTTTACTTTCCCGCCTGGAGTCTGTCTTTGGTGTATCTGACTCTGCTCTGAGCTGGTTTAGGTCTTATCTCTCAGATCGCAAACAATTTGTTGTGCTGGGTGGTTGTAGATCGGAGGTTAGTATGGTAAAATATGGTGTACCTCAGGGTTCAATTTTAGGTCCTTTACTTTTTAGTCTATATATTTTTCCACTTGGACAACTTTTGAGGTCTCTTGATCTCGATTTTCATTTATATGCTGATGACACCCAGATATACATTCACTCAAAGCCTGATGTAAATGTCGCTGTTACTCACCTTTCAAACTGTATTGCAGAAATCAAAAATTGGATGTCTGTTAATTATCTATGTCTAAATAGCGATAAAACTGAAGTGATGCTTATTGGTTCGTCTCACCAGTTACGTAGTGTGAAATCTGTAGCTTTAAATGTGGACGGCTCGGATATACAGTTCAAATCTAAATTAAAAAACTTGGGAGTCATTTTTGATTCTAATTTAACATTTGATCTGTATGTACGTAATACTGTTAAAGTCTAATTTTTTCATCTTAGAAATATATCTAAATTACGACCCATGCTGCCTTTTTCGGTAGCAGAAAAATTAATTAATACTCTGGTTTTTTCAAGGATTGATTATTGTAATGCTTTGTTGGCAGGAGCATCAAAATCTATTTTGCACAGACTTCAGTGGGTACAAAATTCTGCTGCACGTATTCTGACCAGGACCAGAAAAAGAGACCATATAAAACCTGTTTTAGAGACATTGCATTGGTTGCCTGTTAAATTTCGTGTTGATTTTAAAATTCTTATGTTGACCTACAAGGCGTTAAATGGACTTGCTCCGCAATATCTTTCTGACCTTTTAGTACCCTACGTTCCGACACGTAATCTTCGCTCAGCCGATGCTGGTCTTTTAGTTGTTTCGGTAACGCGCCTGAAAACAATGGGTGATAGGGCGTTTTCTTCGGTTGCCCCAAAGATATGGAATTCACTGCCCTCACAAATTAGAAGTGCTCCATCTCTGAAATTGTTTAAGTCATCCCTTAAAACTTATTATTTTAAAGAAGCTTTTGGTTGAAACGTGATTGTTGTGATTCTCCATGTAATATATTTTATGGTTTTGTTATAATTTATGTTTTGTTTATTGATTTTAAATTGTTTTTTAGATTTGTAATATTGTTTGTATGCATGCACTGAAATAGTTTGTATGTCATGCTTATTTTATCTATTGTCTATGTTAAGCGCTCTGAGAATTGACTTTTAAAAGCGCTATACAAAATAAAGTTATTATTATTATAATCCACAAAAGTTTGTTTATTTCTCCTTAGGTTGCCAAATGGGTGAGAGAGGAGCTGAGCCCTGAAGGGACACGGCATTATTTTGATGTGTGGCACATTGCCAAAAGTATGTATCCATTGTTGGAACCTTGAAGCAGTTTTTGTTAGTGCATATCAATTAATACCATTTGTTCTAAAACAGGTCTGGGGAAGGCATTGGATGCAGCTTCAAAAGAGTGTGACCAACTACAGTTGTGGAGGCCTGCTATAGTGAATCACCTCTATTGGACTGCTGCCTCAACCCCAGACGGCAACCCAGCGATCATGGAGGCCAAATGGAGAAGTTTAGTCAACCACATCCAGGACATCCATGACCATGACACCCCTGCCTTCTCCAGTTGTGCCCATGGCCCTCTAGACGGGGATCAGCGCAACAAAGAGTGGCTGGACCCAGGTACAGTACACACAGTATATGGTATTATGCACGCTCTACAGTTTTGTTGTATTTGCTGTCTGAGTGATTGTCTGGATGCTTTGACATGTGACCTTTGTGATTAAATTATTTTTTCATTCCCTGGCAATCTCATAACATTCTGTTTACTGTTTATGTTTGCTACAATTCATATGCAGGACAATTTCATGTGTTTCCATTAAAAAAAGACATTTTGTCTGTCTATCTATCTTCTTGTCTATTTGTACGTTTTCCATCTGTGTGTCTGTCTGCCTCGGTCTTTGCAGGCTCATTGGCAGCAGTAAAGTCGGAGAACATAATCATGAGGACTGTCTTATTGAAAGATGTTCGACAGCTGTCTCCACAGCACCAGACCTTCTCCCTTGAGGCTTACCACTCCCGCATCTTGCACTTCGCGCCCAAGCACACAGGGTTTTCATACCTTGGGATGTATAGCAGGTCAGTGCTATCCAATGGAATAATACTGCCAATTATTATGCCTTTTATAGTAATAATAGTACCTATTATAGTATTTTGTCATACATACACCAAGTTTCAAAAAATTATTATTTTATTTACAAGTTATTTTGTAGGCTTCTCTTAGCGGCGCTGCATTACAATCACAATGCCTATCGCGAGACAGCATGGAGAAGTGATGGGACGGAGAAGTACTGCGTGCGGTATCCGCGCTCCAGAAAAGGTGCCCATGTGGTGCATCCCATCAAAGAGGCAGCCTCATACGGTAAGCAGTGTCATGCAGTTCTATCATATTTTGAGATGGCGCACGAGACATCTGTGATCAGTGGCAATGATCTTTATACAGTAGTATTATTATTATGTCTGCAGGTTATGCAACATCATTAATGAAGGCACTTCAGGAAAGCTACACCAATTCACCTGCAGCTCTTCGAGAGGTTAGCGCCAATTTGTCCTCCGATGCACCCGCCCCCGTCGCCAAATCCTTCGAACAGGTTCCTAAAGAGGAGGCCGTCAGCCTCTACCTAGCCCGGCAGTCACGCTACAAGAAAACCTAATTTCACATTATTATTTTTTTTTCCACAGACAAGTCCAATGATTTAGTTGTAAGTATTTATTTTAGTTGTTAGTTATCTTCTTTCCTTCTGTCCCTGTCATCTCATTTGGTGGTGGTTTCCTGCATGCTGCATGTTTTGTTTTTTCTTTGTGTGATGTTGCTTTGGTTTTACTTTGCACAAAATCATTACTTTTTTTCGTCTTTGTAAGTGGCAATAATTGTCGCTGTACCCCATTCGAGGGGTCCTGCATGCTGCATGTCTGCTGCTCTGTCTGTTATTTGCATGAAATTTGTTGTATGTAATTAAAAATAATTTACCAATCATTTTACCTGTGTGTGTGTACCATCAGTTGACCCTCAGGTAAGACCACACTATTGCAGGCAAAAGAAACAATGTGCAAACGTTTCAGGTCTAGCCCTTCTTCAGCTGGCTTGTTTTTATATTAGATTTGTTTACTTCCAACCTGTGTCTTTGTTCTTGTTCAGTAAATGTTCAGTAACTATTACAAGCAATGCCAATAAACTGTTTTTTCTTATCAAAATTCATGTGTTCTGTGTACTTTATAACATTTTGAGGGCAATTGGGCGATCACAACAGAATAAGCAATTATTTTTATTCATTTTCATCCAAACGAGGCCATTTAAAGGAGAACTCCGGTCAATTTTAACATTGAGCTCCTTTTTTTGTACATTTAGAGTGATGTCAGTACAGAGAACAACGACAAAAATCGGCGTTGCCTACACCGTTATCGTCTTTTTAAAATCTGCTCCCTGTTGACTTCAATGGGGCAAGTTTTAAACCTGCTTTTAGCCTCTTAACATCCTTGATTTGTCATTACAAGTGCACAGCCATGTGTGAGGTGTTATTAAGAGTGAACACGGTCAATCTGACTGCAGTAGATGTGAAAGATATGAATAAAAATGATGTAAAGTCAGCCAGCTCACATACCTGAATTTTCTTCCTGTTTTCGGTCGAAGTCCACAGTAGTCGATTGTCGAGTTCGCACGCGCGATCATCAAACTCAAAAACCTCCTCCGTGTGTTCAACATCTGATTCGGATGAATTATCCATTTGAGCTGATATTCTCGAACACCACACACACCGTCATCGGCTGACAGCTGACAGTTAGAGTCTCTACTGTTGCTTAGTTATCAATAATCGCGCACGCGATCTCCACAATCGACTACTGTGGACTTCGACCGAAAACAGGAAATAAATACAGGTATGTGAGCTGGCTGAATTAACATCATTTTTATTAATATCTTTCACATCTACTGCAGTCAGATTGCCCGTGTTCACTCTTAATAACACCACTCACATGGCTGTGCACTTGTAATGACATATCAAGGATGTTAAGAGGCTAAAAGCAGGTTTAAATCTTGCCCCATTGAAGTCAACAGGGTGAACATTTTAAAAAGACGATAACACGGTGTAGGCAACGCCGATTTTTGTCGTTGTTCTCTGTACTGACAGCACTCCAAATGTACAAAAAAATAAGCTCAATGTTAAAATTGACCGGAGATCTCCTTTAAAGCCCTGATAAGTCTGGTCACCACTTTGGAATACTTGTCTGATGGTTGAAACCACACAAGAGGGTAGAGGCTTCCTTATACTCCTGCCTAAAACTCCATAAGCCCAGCGTATAGCCTGCCTGTACGCAGTGTACAGGTATTGCCTAGGGATATGTAGGAAAGATTCTTAAGTTTAAAACTCTGTAAGAAGCCCGTCTCATTTTACTGTACTCATTTTAAGGCTGTCTCTTATGCATGTTTATTGTGTATGCAACACATCTCCTGTCACCTATAGCTGTTGTCCAAATGACTCAGTGTAAAAAGATTGGTAAAGTAAACATAAACCATGAACATACTCGTGCGTGCTGGCTTGAAGGGGACCATGATCCTGCCTGAAGTGGGAATATGCTATTTGTAGCACAAACAGATTCAGGCAGCATGCCTCAAATCCAGGATGCTGCGTTAGGCACGTTACATCTGCTGGCCGCGGGGTGAGGTCCTCGACCAGCGACCAAAACACGCCTACCTCCCTACAACACAAGCTTTCCACCACAGTTTCCATGGGACGACACCGCCCACACAGACACCTGCCAAACACAGCGACACAGTTACTACTCACTCCCTCTCCCGGTAAGCCTGACGGTGTCAATGACAGTCAATCACGAGGAAAACTAGTTGGCACTATCAACAATAATCACACTGAAGACATGACCAGCCTACTTGGCGTCGGCTACATTTGCAAACAACATTTTCACCGGAGAAAGAGGTAAGCTTAGAAATAAACACTAGGGGTTCACAGGTGGGACTGTCAAGCTAGCCCATAGCTAGCATAATATGCCTTCTATTTATAGATCTTCTCACTAAGTTTAGGGTACTTATCTGAGCCAACGACATAATCACTGTCACTAGATATAAAGAAAACGTTGACTTTCACTCGGTGCTATTCACTGACAGTAAAAAAAAAGTTATTGTATGCACTTCTGTTCATAGACTACTAGCTCCAGCGGTCATTGCTGCGTTTTTAAATGGTAGCAACTCACCAGGACACTCCACCAACTCTCCAGTCATTCTCCTCTGACCATGCATTTATTTGTCTTTGACGGCCATCGGCTCTCTGTATTTCCTCATTCGCCCTCTCACGTCTAAACGGTTCGAAATTATATGGCTGTGGGCCATCATAAATGTTAACTGTTTGTGGGTCTTGCCACCTCTTCCTCATCCCAGTTAGACGCCATAGTCAGTAATAGAGTTCTAGTAGCTGAGAAAGGCTGCGGCTACCTTCCACCACGTCTACCTCATGTGACGTCATCGCCAAATAGCATAAAAAATAAACCGTTACTAACCAAAAACTACAAAAACTGGACTTTAACACCATTTTGGAGACATTTCTAACTTTATATACATATCTTGACTGCTTTATGTACCCATTAATCGACAGTGGTGTTTAACCTGCACCATGGGCTTTAACAACCAATTAAGGTCTTCAGTATTACTTGAAAATTAATGTCAGGTGTGTTTGATCAGGGTTAGAGATAAACTGTGCAGGACAGTTGATCGCCAGGAGCAGGATTGGGCACACCTGCTTCAGGCAATCATTAGTTCCGAAATACAACAGTCCACATAACTATATGCATTCCTCGTATCATTCTCTTCAGCCCCAATGTCACTTAACTCCACGTTGCACTCTCCTTGTTCGCCTTGTTCAACCGGTCGTTCCCTTTTTTTTAACTGTGTTGGCGTGGCGCGTGCCCCAATCAGCGGTCAACACGCTTACACTGCGCACCTGTTGCACATCTACCAGGAACCAGAGTGATGTTGCCAGAACCAGAGAAATCCTGGGTCTCCCCCCAGAAGTGTTCCCCGGGGGACGAAGGCCCAAAACAATAGTTCCGCCACCTCAGATTGTCACCCGTGACATTTTCTTGTTTCTATCTCTGATAGTAGCACCTCTAATTCATTTTCAGTGAAATTTCATTTCTTGCTTGCTTTAGACATGTTCTTGCAGATTTCTTTTGCCAAATTGGACTAATTACCATATTTAAATTAATTTAATTGAGGGAGGAGACTGGGTAGGGCGTTGTGCTCGTGCATGTGCGCTCAATTTTACATTAATTGGGACGTACAAAGAGAATATGCGTGGGATCCTTTGTACGCAGAGATTCATACATCTGTTTTTTTTTTTGTGCGTACGCACATTTACAGCTTTGTCCGTACGCAGTGTTTTAGTATGAATTCAACCCAAGTCTTAGTACATGAGGCCCCTGTCCCGGATCCGATTCGGAAACGTTCATGAAGCAACTCATTATAAAGGTTGATGCCTTTAAAATTGTACCTATTTTATTGTTGTATGTAATTTCTTACTTTCATATAACTTTTTTTAGAAGGTGAGATGTTTGGTGTGTGACAAAGAGCTTGTCTATGGAAACAACACATCCATGCTTTTTAGAGCTTGACATGCTCAGCCCCAGAACAATCCAAGCACACAAAGTAGGACTGTGGTTTTATGATTTTTATTCACAATTGTGAATGCATTATCATGATTTCAATTAATATATGTATAATATATATTACTTCTTTCATTATAGCATCTCGCAAGCAAATGGTTGATGAGGCATTGGTCAACATGGTCATAAAAGACTCGCAGCCATTTACAGTGGTTGAGGATGAGGGTTTCATCCATGCCCTTTATCCTTCCTATATAATCCCAACCAGACAGGTGAGAATAGCAGAGGATGATTTTGAGTATAATCTATATAATAAATCCGTATCTATGATAATATAATTTTACTATAAATGTTTTGTGAACTCAAAAAGGCTTTAAAGAAAATGGTGGCTTCAAAATATGAAAAAGCAAAGAGGAAGGCCAAGGCAAACATGGGAAAAGCAACTGCTGTGTCTGTAACATCGGATATGTGGACTTCTATCAACACGGATGCATATCTTGCAATAACCTGCCACTACATTGATGACAGTTATAAGCTGAATACAGTGTTGTTGGATGTTGAGAAGTTCCCAAACAGGCACACAGCGGAAAATATGGCCCTGGTGAAAACGAATGTCATGATGGAGTGGGCAATCAAGGACAAAGTGAAGTGTCTTGTCACAGATGCAGCAGCAAACATGGAGAATTCTGCAAGTGAGACATTCAGTTTGCATTGCACTTAATACCATGGTTAAAAAGTCATTTGATCAGGTACAGCTCTGTGTGACATTCGGAACAAAGAAAAAAAGTGGTCACCTATTTTCGAAGCAGCACCTCTGCCAAAGAAATATTGACCCAGGTGCAGCGAGAGATGAACAGGCCAGTTCTTAAACTAGTGAATGAAGTGGAAACTCGCTGGAACAGCACCTTCACGCGCTTCAACGGCTGCATGGGGAAAGGCAAACTGTGGGAGCATCCCTTGCCTCACTTAACACTGATATAGCTCCACTTCATGCACAGGCAGTGTTGGGAAAGTTCACTTTCTACATGAACTAGTTCAAAGTTCAGTTCACACATTTTAAAATGAACTAGTTCAGGTCATAGTTCACAATTCAAAAAATGAACTAGTTCATAGTTCTTTTTTTTTGCATAAATTTGTTGCGAGCTATTTTTTTTAATTATTGCCACAGCCCACAACAACAGACAGCAATTATTTTATCGGCGGGCAAAGTTTGCTCAGAAATGTAAGATTTTTCCCATCCTCACCGACTTTGTCATAAAACTCGTTTAAATGATCATACTGTAACGAGTGGATATAAGGTGTGGCCCCTTTAAGAGCTGCGCACGCGCCCTGTTAAACTCTACACTCTATATCTGTATGGTATTGTACCGTGCGCCTCGATGTATGCGGGTAATGGTGCTCATTTTATTTGATCTGTTTATGTTTTGTTTGGTAACGCTGTGGACGGAGCATGGGACAAACAGTTTCCCCAAGTTTGATTGGGGAAATAAAGCGCGAGCTTTTGTGATATGGCAATCGCCTCCGTGAGTTTGTCTGGCCTAGTGGCTTCGGCTGTGAGCTATCCCGGCGTTACAATACGACGCATCCAGTCCTCGCTGCTTTGTCGACTACATGCTGCTTTTTGTTTTGATGACGCATGCGGCGGTGCAACACTGGTGGCTGGTGTTGCCAGATTGGGTGTTTTTTTCGCTACATATTAAGGCCTGTTTATGGTGTGTTTTAGGCCTGCTGGACCCAAGGGTTAAAATGTTGGGTTTCCTTCACCAAACTAAAATGACAGAGGCTGTCAAACGGCTAAAAGCAGAATGTGGTAATGTCATCAGGGCCGAAGATGAAAGACCATCCACATCATCAACCCAACAGCCCGCACCAAGCTCAAGTATTTATTTATTCTTATTTTATTTTTTATTATTGTATTTTATAATTGTTGACCGTTGATGTGTCTTATATTTAGTCAATGTACATGTACAGTCACTCCCAATAAAAATAATAATTTTCCTCACACTTCTAAGGTGGAAACCTTTGGCTTCTGTTGGACAGTGCTGTGGAGCAAAGCTCAAATGCCACTTCTGATGCGATCGTAGAAGTGGATAAATACCTTACAGAGACAAACATTTATTGAAACAAACAGTATTCAAGTTGAGCTGAAGTTCAACTTGAATACTGGAGAATGAGGAAACATGTTTACCCCCATTTATATACGTTGGCATTACAGTTTCTTTGTACCCCGACCTCCTCTGTGCCATGTGAAAGAGTGTTCTCTAAGGCTGGGGAAGTACTTGTACTTGCTGGTAAGTGTCATACAAATAAATAATTTAAAAATCATATTGTGATTTCTGGATTTTTTTTTTTTAGATTATGTCTCTCGCAGTGGACATGCACCTACGATGACAATTTCAGACCCCTCCATGATTTCCAAGTGGGAGAACTTGCAAAATAGCAGGGTGTTTAAATACTTATTTCCTCACTCTATCTCTGTCTCTCTCTCATTCAAGTGGGCAGTTTGGGCGGCCATGCCAGGCGAGATCGGTCGTAAATATGGCGGCGTTCTATTTGTAGTGACGTAGGTGGCATCTATGAATACACACATGCACTGAATACTTCGAATGCACTGACATCGTACCTAGCAGAATATGTGTATTTATGTATTCTACTTCTGTGCAATCTCCATCTTTTATACCCTCAGTTTTAGTATAGTCTTGTATTTGTCAAAATATTATTTTTGACAACTGTAGCACTCCTTTTATGTCTTTTTACTTATTTTTCGTCCTAGCCTAAACATCTTAATACATCACTTTGTATTATGTATTATATATGTTACGTACGCCGTGCTACGTACGTAGTTATGTTTTTGTATACGTTGCTGCGTATGTGTGTATGTCTGTGTATGTTTGTTTCAGGTGTGGAATTTGATTGGAGGCTCCGCCTGTCAGATCTGCTGACGTCAGGAACAGCGCCACCAATCACCTGTTGCCGTGCGGTTTATGAATGGCTCTGACTTCAATGGCGCCAGGAGCGACACAGACTCTGGGGTTTGAGAGAGAGCCTGCACGCTCGGTGAAGACGGAGCTCTCGTTTGAGAGACTGATCAGTGTCTGGGGTTCGCTGCTCTTACGATCTGGCAGTGAGATCAGTTCTCTGTTTGTTTGTGTTCTTGAGATGTACGTTCTTGTTAGGCGCTTGTGGTGCACGATGAAATGTTTGTTGCTCTTATGACATTCTCATCTCAGTCCCTGTCCAACTCTATAGGCTTGTTCGACTTCATGCAGCTCTGCGCAGAACGATCGGCGGCTGACTTGAAGCAGTGCATGCCGGTTAGAAATGTTGTCCGACTTGATACAGTGCCGACGCCACGTGACTGTGACGTATGCCATCAAAGTACCGCGAGAGCGATTCGAGAGTAGCCGGAGGACTCAGCCAGCGCAGCTTCAGAAGAGCGGCTGCTCTGGGCCGCACGAGCTCTGATGACGACACGGCAGTTCCATGATTGGCCGGATTCACCGCATGACAACGATCACGTGTGTTTCGTGTTTATTCGAACACCTTTAGTTCCTCTACAGCTCAAATCGTTTTTTATAACAGTAAGCACTATTTTCATGTAGTTGCGATGTTATATTGTGTCATGTTTATCCAAATAAAACTGATTAAAAAACGTCGATTCCACTTCATTGATAGTAGCTGTAGGCTTATGGTGAACTTTATTCTTGTTCAAACAGACGCTGTATGAAGCAGTACATAAAGTATTGAATGAAAATGTCTCTGTAACATCTGTGTATTTTGCAAATATTGCATTTATTTCACTTCAGTTGTGATAAAGTATGCAAACAAACGTCACTACGGGAACCAGAAAGTGTCCGACTTCACGTCTCCGTTTGCAGCTCCTCCCCGCCTGCACGCGGCTACTCTCGCCGATCGCTTACATCCAGCCGCAGCCGATGTCCAACACACCTTATGTAGACTGGCGGGAGAGGTTGTGAGTCAGGTAAGCGGGTCGCGACCTACATTTTGCACATGCAGTTGTCAATGAGATGTATTAGACCCAATAGTTTAGGAGTGGTGCTATTTATGTATGTTTTGTTTGTTTAGTTAGGGTAGTTTAGTTAAAGCGCCTTGACGCTGAAGACGTTTCTTTCTACATTTTTTGTTGATAGTTAGTTTAGTTCTTTAACTTTAGTTAGAGGATTGTTTTTTTTGGTTATATTTAGTTCTTTGATTTAAGCACCATTCTCTTGCTCCTTCCTCTCCACCAGATTGATTGTTGATCTTGATGATGTTTTTTTTTTTGCTACATTGTATTGCCTCATTACTTTATTACTTCATTACTTTTATTTCACTATTATTTCACTTTAGTGCAGTTGAAGGATTAAACCTTTTCAGCTGAAGTTTGGGTTGTCTGTTTTCTTTTCCCATGCGGTTACCCGCTGCTGTACTGACACACACATAAATGCAAAACATGTGTCATGTCCAATATTATTCCTAGACAAGTGTAATCTCTAACGAGGGTCGTAACATATTTGGTGTCTCGTCCAAAAAAATAAAAATTTGCTTGTGTGTGTTTTGTATGGTGTGGGAAAGGAATTGGTTGTGCATGTTGACGTGAGTATAATGAAATATATATATTTTCTTTTTTTTTTATTCTTTTTTTTTATGTACCATGCACCTTATGCAGAAGATCCGCAATTTCGTTGTATCTTGTGTACAATGACAATAAAGAAATTCAGAAATTTTATTTTATTGTCACACTTTAATGGCAAAATTAATTTATTTAAAGGGACACTCCACCCATTTGCATTAAGCTTTCCATTGTTAGAAACCCAGTCATACTATTGAATGGTCATGCAACACTCTCTCATTTTCCCCGGAGAATAGAGAAATCCGCTATTTACCTTTTTCACTTCCTCCTACAATGATGCAAAAATCGTCATTTTACGTCATTGTAGGAGGAAGTGTAAGAGGGGAGGATTTCTGTAAAGACTACAAGCACTAGTTCCCACCCTTTCAAAACTGCCCATAGGGGGTTGGACCTAATGCGCTAACAGACCTATCACAGATCAGTGCCAGTGCGTTTGATTTCACCGGCAGAAACCTTTTGAAAATATGGACGAAGGTTGAGCAAAACATCCAAGATATTTAGTTTGTAAACAGACAAATCATAGGAGATGTGTTGCTTTACAGCAGACGACTATGTCAGTGTGTGTTCTCAGTAGCCACTAGCTGCTAATAGAGTCGAGTCAGAAAGAACCTTACCTCCAGGCAAATACGTTTAGCGCTGCTAGCACTGCTAGTTCCAGACCTGGCTGTTCGTCGTCATCATCTGGCAAGGTCAATATCGACGGAATTGCGATTTTCACAAGCGCGGGTCTCAGTTGAATCCTAAGGGTTTGGGTTCGAAATCTTCTGGATTGAAATGTAGACTGGACACGTCAGATGTTTTAGAGCTTCAATGGCTGTGTCCTCTCTGAACTTCGGGTTATTGATAGCCCGTAGCCACTTTTTGCACAAGTCCAAATCTGCATAGCTGCCAACTTTGGAGGATAGCTTGGAGTGATGATGAACAGGATGCTATCTGCACACGCACTGTCTCTCTGCCGTGCGCGCGCTACGCGGTTTGGAGCACAGTCTGTCTCACATGCACGCTCGCTCTAGATTCGACCGACCGGTTTGACAATTTCCCGCTCCTCCGTGAGAGATACGAGACCGGTGCGTCTCACAGGTGTCGCTCATCAGTAATCACGCCACCGGCCTCGCGCCGTTCTCCCGCGGCCCTCACTCGTCTTGCTCGCCACAGTAAACACCAGTTCTCCCGCAGCCCTCAGCCTCGTCCTGCTCGCCACAGTAAACTTGATGAATGCCGACTGTAGAACGCAAAAGCCGAATCCCGGACATTATGGGCGATCTCGAAAACCCGGGCACACTCATCACCTAGTAGCCTAGCCTTGTTAAACATGTTTAACCTCCGCGCTCTGTTACCGGTAGGCGTGGCCTCCTAGGGCAGCGAAGCAAATGCATTCTGGGTGTTGTTGTCTTTCATCCACATAAGCCAAAAATACATTTTCTGGCTTTTCTCAGTCTAGAAAGCTCCAAATTAAAAAATAATTTCACATTTCTTCTACATAAATGACCCATTTTAAATACACATTCATCTTCCCAGAGGTGGAATGCCCCTTTAATGAGCAAATTAAACACAAACATGTAAGGCTTTTATTTGTAGACATAACATTGAAACTGTGGAGTGTGTTGTGGTTGCTTCATCTGCCAGAGCTTCTAACACAGGCTTCTGGCTGCTTTATTTAAAATAAGCACTAGATGGTGCTGTTCTCGACACTCTCGAAGCTTTGAATCTTTTCCCTGAGCAGTCAGGGGATATTGCTTCATGAGGCTTCATTTCCCCATCCCTATTACACAGTCAGAGAGAGTGTCAACATATCTTGGGAGAAACGAGAACGGAAACGAAAATGCCAGGAAGGGAAGAACCCAGACTTACAAGGACACGTAGGCCCGTCAAAATAAGGGTGATTAAATATTGCGTCTGCTTCCACCTCATTGGTCTGCCAAAGCCACAGCCACCTTAACCAGGGCCAATAGGAGGGCAAAATCACTTATCCTGCCACAACAAGTACAGCCAACTTTCTACAGAGTATGACAACCTGCATTTGGACATCAACAAACTGAAATCTGAGAATGAGGAACTAAAGGGAACACTCAGAAAAACACAATTTTCCTTTAGCTCTATCAAGAGCAAAGCAGTGCTTGTTCTGTTTTTCACAAGTCTGACCAGTGTCATTTTTTTGTGGTTGATCCACTAACTTAAAGAAAGTGTAGAGGTTGTGCGTAGCTCTATGAACCCGGAGGATCATCTATTAGTCATCCTAAACTAAAGCCCCTTTCACACAGAGATTCTGGAAAATACACGGATAATGTGACCCGGCATTTTTCCCGGTATTGTTTGATTTCGGTTCATTCACACTGCCAGTGATTTGCCGGGATCTGCGAGTGCGTTCACACACATCCCGTAAAGATCCCGTAAAGACACATGACGTCAGGATGAGACGTGTAACGTACGCGTCGAAAACATGTGTACGAGCGTACCGTTCCACAAAGCTGGCGAACGATCTCAGCTTCAGTGCGGATAGTGAGGAGCTCCTGGTCTCTGCTTCGTTCCAGTTTGCAGACATTTTTTCGTTCTTTCTTTGTTGGTGACGAACACAAACTTTCTTCTTAGAACAACAGAGTCGTGCGATGGCACATGACACACCCCTTACGGCATTGGTCCTGGCTTTTGTTCACACAGGACGCGTTCCGGGACTGATCCTGGCAATGTTACTAGGTCCTCAACCCGGCATCGTTGCCGGTATCAATCCCGGGTCGTGTTTGCGTTCACACAGAAGGCTTTCTGGCAATTTGCCGGGATCATCGCGCTGTGTGAAAGGGCCTTAAGATTAGGGCTCAGCAACAAGGATATTGCTTTCAGATTTAATGTCACAGAATGTGACATCTCTAAAATGTTGAGAAGTTGGCTCCCTGCTATGTCTGAGGCTTTAAAGCCTCTCCTCAAGCAAGGCCAAGCGAGCATGCAATATTAAAGAATATGCCTAAATGTTTTAAACTCAAATATAAACGTTGCAGGTGCATTATTGACTGTACAGAAATGTTGATCAACAGACCCACAAATTTAACCTCCAGAGCCCAGATGTACTGGACTAAAAGCCACAACACTGTTAAATATTTGGTTGGCATGTCACCTGCAGGAGCCATTACTTTTCTGTCGTACTCCGTTCGAAACTGAGTGGCAGCGGCGACAAAGAATTAACTTCCAGACAGAAAAAACGGTCTTCCTTTTTAAAAAAACCTGCAGTTTCTACAACCTCTTGTTGTCCAACGCGTGTTGGTATAGTATAGTATCTTTGAAATGGCTGCTCAGCAAGACAGAGGGAGAGCAGATGATGCTATTTTCATTGCAGACATGCTTCTTGCTCAAACAAAAGTGAGTATTCTTTTTGAGACAATGATCTTCCAGTATTGGTTATAATACTAAAGAGTGGGAATTAGAGTGCAACATTGAACTGAATGAACTGCTCAAGAGTTGGCTGTATTACAGTGTTATCATACAATGCTCACTTTCTGTCATGCAAGGCAAAGGAAGCGAAGAGCAAAGCAACATCTGCTAAAGGCAGTACATGTAATGTCCGATGGGTGGAGAGAGATGCTGAAGGACGTCCACTGCTAAAAAGAAGCAGAAGTGGAGAGACACGAAGACGTGCTTCAGCTACAGGTAGTCCAGGTCTTCCAGAATTATTTGTGATTTCCCACCCAATCTTTCTTAACTAAGTATACTGTGCCCATTTAATTCAGCTTGCTATTTGTTAGGTGACATACTGTACGGTTTTGTGTCACTTTTGAAACATAAACCACCAAACTGTGGGGCTTCCAGTGCACAGCTTTTTCCTTTATTTTTTTCCATGGTAAAACTTAAAAGGATTTCAACATCCACATCATTGTGCTTGCGCCAATCTGTAGCCCAAGATGAGTGGCGGAAAGCAAGGTCCTATCACATCAACTGCTTGCTGTCCTGCAATATGGCTCCAGACAGAACTGCAGCCACTGCACATCTCCTGCCGTCATTCGCTGCAGAGACTGCATGCCCCTAGAGTGGCTGTGTATGGATTGTGACATTCGCATACACAAACTCACCCTCCATAACAGGGAGTCCTGTGTTGAGGGAATTTACAAGCCCATTGAGCCAACAGTGTGCTGTGTAAAAGAAGATGGCAAATATACACTGGTCAATCAAGGTGGTGTTCTGAACCTTTTTGGTAAAGTGATTAAATTTGTATTTTATTTTATTTTTTTATCTTTATATTTATTATCTAAATTGAACACATTTTAATGTTTTCTCTCTAATTATTTCTCTTCTCTTTTCAGTATGTTTATTGCCTACAGTGAGACCTGTCCAGTTATGTACTTGCGACCCTTCAAACGTCACAGAATCAGCTGGCAGAGCAATCATTTTGGTTTGCATAAATGGTGTGAATTATGGTTTATATATTTTTTTTATTTCTGTCCCTTTGTGTTACAATGTCCTACTTTTTGATTTTAGGTCGGTATGATTTGCACTTGCCAAACTTGCGGTGCAGATTATGTCTGGCTCATTGGACTCATTTTACATGAGTAAAAACTGAATTCCCCAAAATTAAAACGGAAAAACGGAATTTGGGAAAAAATAAAACGAATTTTATGGGGCCGTAATAATGAGAAAACTACAGACAATTGGTGGAGGGATTTCAATCTGTGATGATGGTCGTTCGGATTCACCAGGATTTAGTGCCAAGTACACTACATACAGTTTCATGAGTGATGAAACAAAGGAAATCATTATGGTTGAGTTAGTTCAGGTAAATACCCAGCTATGTATATACTGCTTGTACTCTCAGTGCATGTGTAAGCATTTATACTGATTGTCATTATAAAGGTAACAGAGGCAACCAGTTCACCAGCCATGGAGATATTGGGATTTCCAAGGTGTCTGGAGCGTTTGCTTCAGGCAGGAGTTGTAGCAGATACCATCACCACAGACCGCTCTCCTTCTATCAGGAAGCTTATGAGAGAGACCTACTCTGACATCCAGCATCAGTTTGACCCATGGCATGTTGCCAAAGGTAAGCTTTTTACTAATTGCAATCAGACTATGTTGAAACATCCCCCACCCCCTCCTCTCTCATCCCTTCCCTCATTGTGATTTTATTAATTAGGACTGAAGAAGTTGTTGACTGTGGCTGCGAAAAATAAGAAAAACAATGATATGCTTCCTTGGATCAAGGCAATTAATAATCACTTTTGGTGGTGTTGTCAGTCATGTGCTGGTGATGCTGAGGTAAGTTGATGAGATGTGTTAATTTTTTTCTCTACTAAGTGTGGCAGGAAGGGCAATTTTCCCTTCGTCATTCTCTGAATTGCCATTCCAGCCTATCATCGGTGCCCCTGGGCTATAAAACCGGTAACTGATTTGCTGCCTGGTATGCGTCACTGTTGTGAACTGCTGCGTCGTTAACGCGCTTTCGTTACCACTTCCCGAGAAGCGGGTGCGAGCACCCGAGCTGAGATGCTGATCTGTGTTAGAGCGGGCCTCTGTCCCTCCCGCTGTACGAGCTTGGTGTGGTATTGTCGCTGTTTGTATGGGCTTGAGATTGACACTGGAGACGCTGTGAGAACCTGATGTAGTAAATGCTGTTTCTCTGTCTTGTCCCTCGCCAGTGAAAGCTACGGTTTCACTGTCCCTTGGTAAACCATTCACTTACTTTCTCGTCGATCGGTTTGTGGAGGCCTATCCCTGCATTCCAGTCGAGGTGCTTCGCGTTCTATCGCGGCTGCAGTGCTGTTCTGTTTCCAAGATAATTTGAGTTTGTTGTTTGTTTTAGTTTTTTTACTGTTTTGTTTTCTTGGTTTGTAGTGGACCTTTTTGACTTTTAGGATCGTTCCTATAGGTCTGAATGGTCTATTGTTTCTTTAGTTTTATTTAACTTTACAATTATATTATATTTGTTATCTGATCTGTTATTTTGTGTAAATTGCTTTTGCTTCAATTGATTCCTTTTGGAATATAATTGTTAGTTTTGTTTTTGCCATTTGTCTTTACTCTAATCAACTGTTATTTACTTTATTTATTAGTGGCCAACATTTATTTTCCTTTATTTTGAGTTTACTAAACGTATTGTCGGATACGCAACCTATAAAGAGTTGTTTATTTTGATGTGCATCTTTTTGTGTGTTTTGGCAGGACTTGAGCACCGGGGGCAGAGGACTGGCTCATTTAGGTGGTGGTCTCTTCCTCACAGTGTGTTGTGACCACCTCGCTGTGTGCTGTGATTGTTATTAACCACTGTGTGTGTGTGTGTGTGTGTGCACCGTGAAGTGCAGTGATCTTCCTTGCGGGTGGCGTGGTAGTCGGAGTGTGAATGGTACATCTTGCTGATTAATTATAATTCCTTAGGAATCCCCCGTACTGCCCTCGTGTCTTCACCCCGCCACATAAGCAAACAGCGTTATTTGTTGTGTTGCCCTAAAACGAATATGCTTTGTCAGGAGTTGAAACGTCGATGGACGTCAATTCTGCTTCACATTTGTGGCATCCATCGGTGGGAGGAAAACGGACAGGAGAGGACTTGCTACCACCAAGAACTCACTGAAGAGCAGCAAAGAAAGAAATGGCTGCAAACAGACTCTGCTGCATTCAAGGCACTGTCAGACCACGTACTGAACAAGAACCTGTTGAAAGACCTCAAACACATGACTCTCTTCTATGTATACTGCTACCATGTAGTTGATCATTTACACAAATTTGTTTTTAGATTAAAAATTATTTTTAGTGCTTTACCTAAAACAACATGCTGGCATCCGTGCTTTAGAGAATTGCACATCTGCCACACATCTGAGAGTTTCTACTGTGTAATGTTTGTGATACAAATAATGAAGGCATAAAATAAATGTCTAACGTCTTTGTACAAATTTTCTAAATATCAACATTTTGAATAACATTCACAAGGCACTAACCATCTGATAAAAACTGCAGGAGACCTGGAAGTTTACCACAGTGCAATGCTGAAGTACACTCAGAAGAGGCTACACTTCAGCTACAACTCTATGAAGGCACGTACCCTACTCTCTGTGATGGACCACAACGAGAATGTTGGCCGTCAGCAAGCAAAAACCACTGATGGTAAGCCTACACATGATAGATAACTGCAAAACTCTAAGCCATCAGTACTTGATTATGTACCAAGTACATTGTAAATTTACTAGCCAATCCTTTGTATGTTTATATTGCTGTGCATTTTTACAATACTCCCTCAAGGAACTCCAAGATACGGTTTGGTCTTTCCGAAACAAACAAAAAGATGGTTTGCAAGGAAGAGATACGAGACAACCAGGCTGACATTCAGGAAGGATCTTGTGGAGCGGGTCCTGCAAAGGTGCCAGGATCCTACCGTGAAGTTTGCAGATCCTAATTCTTATATCCAGCAACCAGATACCATATCCAAAAACATAGCCGACACTCCAAGACTCCAAAGATGAAATTCTATCACAGCATGTCTCCCGATTTTCAAATACAAGCAGCAAATAAAAGCCTAACTGTAGTAGGGCTGAAACGATTAAAAATTGTCGACAAATTTCTTTGTTGTCGAGTAGTCGTTTGATCTCACGTGACCTAATGTAAGGGCCTGCAATATCGCTATTTGACCGCTACGATGTGACCGCAGCATAATGAACAGGCTGCGATGTCAAGATTGCAACGCTGGAGTGTGTGTGTATGTGCGCGCGCGCGAGAGAGAGAGAGAGAGGCGCGGGCGGCGCGATCGAACTGTGTGAGAGAGAGAGAGAGAGAGAGAGGCGCGGGCGGCGCGATCGAACTGTGAGAGAGAGAGAGAGAGAGAGAGAGAGAGAGAGGCGCGGGCGGCGCGATCGAACTGTGAGAGAGAGAGAGAGAGAGAGGCGCGGGCGGCGCGATCGATCTGTGAGAGAGAAAGAGGCGCGGGCGCGATCTAACTGTGTGTGTGTGTGTGTGTGTGTGTGTGTGTGTGTGTGAGAGAGAGAGCCGCGATCGAACAGTAGAAACATAAAAACATACTCCGTCATTTTGTTCAAAGGACATCATTCAAACAGCAAAGTGTTAACTTATATTTGTCTACACTCGCAATAAAACACAACATTGTGCTTTTGTCACACTCTAAACTCTTGTCAAACTGTAACCTACAACTGTCACCTAACCACACACACACACACTCTCTGTTTTAAAAGCAAAACATTTATCCAACCCCATTTCAAAACAGTCTGTGGGTTCCATCTTTTGGACAGTCATCATATCGTATTGGTTTTCATTTCTTGTCCTCGGAGTCGGAGCACTAATCTGTTTATTTTTAAGTTACACATTCTACATTGATTAAAAAAATAAAATCAAATGTGTTTTTATTTTATACGGAAATCAATAATTTATAATTCAGATGAGAATAAAGTTAGGGTTAATTAAAATTAAGGAAAACAAATATATTGATCTGAAATATAGCTAATTAATTTTAAATTAATTCAGGTACAATTACCAAACATATCACAAGGTCTTTTTGTAAATAAAACTATTGTCAGTGCATTACAAATAAACTGGTTCTATGCCTTTATTAATAAAACGTATTCGAAAAATACAAGGCTTAAGATATTTATGAAAATGCCTTCTGCATTTTTGTTTTACTTTTTTACTCCATTGTACCGAAACCGTACCGAGCCGTGACCTCTGTGTACCATTCCACCCCTAGTTAGAATATGTATAACTCAATGTTTTAACTAATTGAAAAAGCTGAATAATTCCAAACTTACTGATTAGTAGGCGGAATAATCGGCGATTAGTCGATTAATCGTTCTAATAATCGTTAGATTAATCGATTATCAAAATAATCGTTTGTTGCAGCCCTAAACTGTAGCTTATTGTGGTGCAAAATACAGGTCATCATCACACTTCTTTTTATTTAACCATTGATTTTATTGCAATTTAATTACTGTCAACATTACAACAATTTGTCTAAATCCACTCTTAGGTGTAATTGTTTATATTACAAAGTAAAATTAAAGAAAGTAACATCAAAATCGTATTGTTTCATCTGTAACCAAATGTATGTGTATGTATGTGTTATTTCTTTTTGATATAAAGGATTTGATTTATTGAAAAGATGAGGTGCAGTAGCAAATGTTTTCTAGCTGCCTACTGTAGTTATGTGTCACGGGTGACAAAATCGCTCGGCAAGCGGAACCCTCTTGAGAGTCCTAGGTTTCCCAGGGGAAGGTATTGTGTGCAACACGCCCCACTCCGGTGATGTAAACATGCCGCACTGATTAGCGCTAATGCATTGCAGGTGTGAGAGAGAGAAGCGGCGCTCACACAGGCTTCCTGTTACGCAAGCCAGGATAAAAAGGGACCATTCAGAGAGTGTGGTGGTGTGTTCGGTGGGTTTGGTGTGTTCAGTGGGTTTGAAGTGCTCAGTGAGTTGGAAGTGTTTGAAGAGCCTAAGGGTCGACTTGGAGCAGTGTTGAATACAAGCTTCCTCAGGAAAACCGTTGGGGTGTGGAGATCGCCCATTTGAGTTTGCTGGATCAGAGTGATCGTTTGTGGGAAGTCTGCTGGATCGAGCTATCGTCTGGATTGGTGCTGTGGAAGGAGAGAGAAGAGATAAGTGAACTGATTTCATCTTATGAGTAATTCAATTGCTGGAAGAGGATGCAGCAAATGTGGATCTGATTGTTGGAAGAGCTATGTGTTTCAGAGTGTGTTGAGGAGGAATTGAAAGAGAAATCCCTCGTGGAGCGAGCGCAACAAACGGAGTGGGGCCTCTGACCAGCCTTAACGTGTGAGTGAATTGCAGTGCTTTTGCCTTATTGATACACATTGATTTGTGGCTGTGGAATTGAAGTGAACACAAGTGTGCTGTGCCTTTGCTGAGAAGTGGCCCTAGCCCCATTCACACGTTGTGGAAAGTTACTATATCTGCTCCCCATTGGAAGTCCAGTGTGATACAGCTGCACTGAAGAGAGTACTCTGTACTGTGAAGGTCCTTAATTGTTATTTACTGTTTGAGCTCAAAAGCCTACAGCATCACTGGAGAAACGATCTTTTAACCCATTGTCTCCTCACTGTGAATTGAAGAGAGTACTGTGCAGATCCTTACCTGTTCCACTTACTGTTGAGTCCAGACGCATGCAGCATCGCTGGTAACGTACCCTTTTTAATCCATTGTCTCCTTGCTGTGCATTGAGGAGAGTACATTGTACTGTGAAGATTCTTACCCGTTCTATTTACTGTTTGAGCTCAAAAGCCTACAGCATCACTGGAGAAACGATCTTTTAACCCACTGTCTCCTCACTGTGAATTGAAGAGAGTACTGTGCAGATCCTTACCTGTTCCACTTACTGTTGAGTCCAGACGCATGCAGCATCACTGGTAACGTGCCATTTTAATTCATTGTCTCCTTACTGTGCACTGAAGAGAGTACATTGTACTGTGAAGACTCTTACCCGTTCTACTTACTGTTTGAGCCCAGAAGCCTACAGTATCACTGGTAACGTACCATTTTACTTCATTGCCTTCCTGCTGTGTACTGAAGAGAGTACGTTGTACGGCGAAGATCCTTACCTGCTCTACTTACTGTTTGAGTCCAGAAGCGCACAGCATCATTTGGGAAGCAACCTTTTAATTCACTGTCTCCTTACCGTGAGCTGAGGAGAGTACTGTGTACTGTGAAGAGCCTTACCTGTTTCACTTATGGTTGAGTCCAAAAGTATGCAGCATCTCTAGTGACCTTATAATCCATTGTCTTCCTGCTGTACATTGAAGAGAGTATTTTGTACTGTGAGGAGTCTCACCTGTTCTACTTACCGTTTGAGTCCAGAAGGACGCAGCATCATGGGCGAAGTAAACCCTTAACTCACTGTCTTCCTCCTGTGGACCGAAGAGTACCGTGCACTGTGAAGGATCCTTACCTGCTATACTTACTGCCCGAGTTCGGAAGTCTGCAGCACTGCTGAGAAAAAGTAAGCTTTCAAACTATTGTTCCATTACGGTGCGCCGATGAGAGTTCTCGGTACTGTGAATATCCTTACCTGTTCTACGTACTGTTTGAGTCCAGAAGCATGCAGTATCGCTGGTGAAGCCGTCTAGTGATCCACTGGCTCGCCCCCCCTGTGAATCGAAGGGAGAGCTGTGTACTGTGAACGACCCTTACCTGTCGTCATTCTTACTCTCTGAGTCTGGAAGTCTGCAGCATCGCTGGAGAACGGAGTCCCTACATTGCCGCCCAGGGGGCACAGTGACAGTTGCGACACGCCCGCCCGTGGCAGAAGGATATCTAGAGGACAGTGAAGGCTATCCAATTGATGCCCCCTTGTTTTATTGTTAAATAAAGATTGTTCCTCCTTTGAAACTTACCTGTGTCTCCGTAGTCCTCTGTTGTGTGCCTGTGGTGTCGGCTCCTCACGGTGGTGACTCAGTAAGAGAGGGGGGGCGGTTGGTCGTCCGAGCATTCCTCCCCTCGACCTGTGTGACATATGTGTTCAGAACAATCGCAGAGCATCTTGTGTTTCCCTGAATCCAACATATCGCCTGGTGTCTGAAGGGTATTTATTTCGGATGCTGGTCACTACACAGGATGGAAGAACACATCGGTTGCCTCTTCCCAGCTGTCTTCCTTTCAACCCCCACTCTAGAACAATTCGGTAAACCACCAATCGGTACTGCCTAAAACAAGAAGGAAAAAAATTTGCTTTTTGGAGCAGTCAACTTTCTTACCAAAGAAAACTGTACACTAGGGTAATAGCCCACATAAAAATAATGGGTTACACTTTATTTCGATAGTCACTTTAGATGTTCTACTAATTATAAGTAACTTTTCAACTACATGTCAACTAACTCTCATTAGAGTATTAGTATATTATAGCAGACTGGTAGGTTATGGTTAGGTGTTAGGGTTCGGGTTAGGAGAATAAGTTGACTTGTAGTCGCCAAGTTACTTATAGTCAGTTGAATGTCTGTTGAGGGACCAACAAAATAAAGTGTTAGCAGATATTAAGCTGACAGTCTACTAATACTCTAATGACAGTTAGTTCACATGTGGTTGCAAAGATACTTATAGTTAGTAGAATGTCTAAAGTGGACTATCGAAATAAAGTGTTACCAAATAATGGCCAAAATAAATCTAATCAAAATAGAAAAATACAGTTGAGGCGCTATATACACATACAAAAATGACATAAATAAGAACTAGGCAACAATTAATTACATTGTGTTTGGATTGGACAGCTTACACTTACAACATTGAGAACTGTTCGTTGGGTCCAGCAGGTCCGGGTCTTTTTTTCCAATTTATTTTATCAAAGGAGAATAATGTTTCGAGTACTCCTCGAGTTAGAAGGGGTGGGAAGTCCGTTATGTACATTGGTCTGTCTCGGGAGGCGCTGTGCCCAGACACATCTAAATCTTGGAAACTAGTGTCCAGCTCCAGTTCTGTTATCTGTGGGATAACTAAGTCCCACTCCCTGCAGCAAAAACACTCGTCTTCCGTCGGCATTTGTATACATTTTCTGCACTGACACCACCAGTATCAACTGGAAGGACTGGGTGAACATTTACATTTACATTTAGTCATTTTGCAGACACTTTTATCCAAAGCGACTTACAACTGAGGACTAAAGCAAGCAAGTCATCGGGAAGACGCAAAGAACAACACAGGAAGTATTCAAAATACAAAGTTCAGGCATTGCTCAGAGTAGTAAAAATCAGACAAGGGGAAGGGATTAAAAAAAAAAAAAAAATTTATGTTAAGTGCTCACGGAAGAGATGAGTTTTCAGCTGACTTTTAAATGCTGACAGGGTTTCTGCATTCCGGATGAGGGTGGGAAGATCATTCCACCAGCACCGTGAATGAGAATGATTTGGACAGTGATTTTATGCCTCGCTGTGATGGACCACGAGCCGTCGCTCATTGACCGATCGTACGTTTCTGGTCGGGGTGTAAACTCGTAGGAGTGAGTGAAAGTAGGACGGAGCTGAGTCAGTGGTAGATCTGTAAGCAAGCGTCAAAGCCTTAAATTTGATGCGAGCAGCGAGTGGTAGCCAGTGTAGTGAGACGAACAGAGGAGTGACGTGGGCCCTTTTGGGCTCGTTGAAGACAAGACGGGCTGCAGCATTCTGGATCATTTGTAGAGGTTTAGTTGCACATGATGGAAGTCCTGCCAAAAGAGCATTGCAGTAATCAAGCCTAGAGATAAACAGGGCCTGGACTAGAAGTTGTGTTGCATGCTCAGTTAGGAAAGGCCTGACCTTCCTGATGTTGTACAGTGCAAACCTGCATGATCGGGCTGTTTTTGTAATGTGCTCTGTGAAGGTCAGCTGGTCGTCAAATGTAACTCCAAGATTTCTGACCGACCTTGATGGGAGGATTAAGGATGAATCAAGCTGGATAGTGAAGTTGTGCTGTAGAGACGGATTGGCAGGAAGGACGAGAAGCTCAGTCTTTGCCAGGTTGAGCTGTAGGTGATGTTCCTTCATCCATGCCGAGATGTCCGCCAGACAGCTTGAGATACATGCAGATACTGTGGGATCATCTGGTTAAAATGAAAGGTAGAGCTGGGTGTCATCAGCATAGCAATGATAAGAGAAACCATGTGCCTGTATGATGGGTCCCAGTGATGTGGTGTAAATGGAGAAGAGGAGCGGTCCAAGAACTGAGCCTTGTGGAACCCCTGTGGTCAGTTGATGTGCTTTGGATACCTCGCCTCTCCATGCAACCCTGAAGGACCTACCTGTGAGATAGGACTCGAACCAGTTGAGGGAAGATCCAGTGATGCCCAGTGATGAGAGGGTGGACAGCAGGATCTGATGATTCACTGTGTCGAAGGCAGCAGACAGATCAAGGAGAATGAGAACAGATGATTTGGAAGCAGATTTCACGATCCGCAGGGCTTCTGTGACCGACAGTACTGCAGTCTCGGTCGAGTGTCCTTTCTTGAAGCCAGATTGGTTTACATCAAGCTGGTTGGTCAGAGACACTTGGTTGAAAGCAGCTCGTTCAAGTGTTTTCGCAATGAATGGTAGGAGAGAGACAGGTCTGTAATTTTCTAAAAGTGATGTGTTTAATGTTGGTATTTTAAGCAGTGGAGTTACCCAAGCCTGCTTTAATGTTGTAGGGAAAAGGCCAGTATTGAGGGATGAGTTTATGATGTGAGTGAGTGCTGGTAGAAGTGTGGGAGAGATGGCTTGTAGAAGGTGTGAGGGGATAGGGTCTAGAGGGCAGGTGAGAAGATGACTTGAGAGAAGTAGTTTAGATACTTCTTCCTCGGTTAGTGGAGAGAAGGAGGAGAGTGTAGCGACAATGACTTTTGTTTTGGGGAAATTATTAACTCAAATGGGGAATACTATTCATGAGATAATGAATATGTATTATCGCATACACAAATTTGATTATCCCAAATAGGGACGAGGCTAAACCTCACCGCATATGAATAATTAACACGATTGCTCGTAGTAATTATTCCTACAGGTAAGATTCGGTCAATTATCGGAGTAAATTTTGATGTGATTAAAATCTATCAAGCAATCTGTCCGTCCGGCGGACTGGAGCGAGACTTAATTCCTTATCACAATTTATTGGCCTGTAAACAGCGATTATATCATTTCTGTGGCCACAAAGAATGATATTTCGTGTAAGGCACTTTTAAATATTTCAATAGTTAAATCAGGTAGAGCAGGTAACTTATATCGACATTTTCAGAGGCTTCAAAGTATGGAACCATGAGACAGACTTGATTCAAATGATTATGAAATTTAATAAACACAACTAAAGATTACATAAACTACTTAAATCACGCAGGAGTAAATATGCATAGCAAAACAAACAATTAACAAAAATGATTGCAATACAAAATATTGGAGATAGAAAGTTAGAGTGAGAGAGAGAGAGAGTGTGAGTGAGTGTGTGTGTGAGAGAGAGAGAATATGAATGAGTGTGAGAGAGAGAGAGAGAGGGTGTGAGAGAGAAAACAGTTAAACACAATTCAACACGAGACCCAAAGGCTTCCTAAGTAATATCTAAACAACCTTAAAACAGCAATGAATTTAGCTTGTACGTTACGTGCGTTTTAGGCCCCTTTTTGTGCAGTTGCGTTCATAAAGGCAGCTTGGTCGGAGTGTCTGGAGCGTCTTCCGATAGGAGGCAGATGTTTGCGATTGCTTCAGCTGCGGCCCGTAAGAGAGATGATTAATCTCAAACTCATTTCGTTCGTGAATACACTGAACGAAGGAAAATGATCAAACTGAGGTAGATCAAAAGAAAGAAACTTAGATTAAAACAAAGTAGAAAAACTACGAATAAGGAGAAGAAGAACTCCGGCGGGAGTTCTCAGGAAAGTTGGGACTCTCTCTGGCGTAGAAAACTTGCACAGAAGAGCGTGGCGCTTCAACTTTTGAAGGAGCTAACGACGCGCCTTCTTACGTGTCTAATCCAATCGTTTGGGAGGAGGCGTGGCGGCAAACTTCTGTGTTTGCAAAATACGCGTCCTCCGGGCAATGTGCGGAGAAGATAAAACTGAGTCAAAATACACTTCTAAGCTGGTATTTAATAAAAGAATGCCTCATGTGGCACTTTGGATTAAAGATTCGAAACCCTTGGATTTCTCTGATCACAATCGTACCAAGCGCGGCATTCCTGCGAGCTAATAAAATAACGATACCTGATTCTTTGTGATTAAACAAATATCAAATCGATTACATATCATAAAAGCTTACAGTTATACCTATTTGGTCACAGGGGATTATGAAACACAACAAGAAAACATTTTATACATTTAAAACACGAACAATAGTCACAAATGATTGTCTCTGTGTGTGTGTGGTTGTGTATGCAGAGTCCGTTGAGCGTTCAACAGTGTAATTAACTCGTGCTCAATCAGTGTGGTAGGCTCGTATTGTGTTGAATTGATTAGTTTATCATGGAATACAATGTTGGTTTTGTCCTTGTAAGATATAATTTCAGACAGGAAACTCTTCGGGGGGGGGGGGGGGTTCCCCGAAGATCTCGACAAACGGGCCTTGTGGTCCCATGATGATCACATGTGGTAAAACAGGGCATTCTTGTTTAATCATTAGAGAGAAATGCTGTGTGTGCGAATTAAAGTCAGTGGCGCAGTCAAGATAGGACAATCCTTTGCTTGTGTGTATCACTCCAAATGGAGGGTAAGGGGTGGTTAAAAATTAATCTAGTTAATTTCATCAACTGGCAGAGTTGGGCCATCTGGTTACCGTTACAAGAGAAAGTGTTTGGTTGTGGGAGAGGATGGTCTGAGTTCCTGTGTGTTTGGAGCTGAGAACTGACTGCTGATAGTAGTTGTTTTGTTGGTGAAGAAGTTTGCAAAATCATCAGCAGTTAAAGAGGAGGAGGGTGGTGGTGGAGGTGGACAGAGGAGAGAGTTGAATGTCTTGAAAAATGTTTGTGTGTTAGAGGCGCTGTTGATCTTGTTGTGGAAATATGAAGATTTCGCAGCATGAACATCAACAGAAAAGGAAGAGAGCAGAGATTGATACATACTCAGGACAGATGTGTCTTTTGATTTGCACCATTTCCTCTCCGCTGCCCTGAGTTTGGTCCGGTGTTCATGAAGAACCTCAGATAACCAGGGGTTGGAGGGAGTAACGCGTGCTGGCCTGGAGGAGAGAGGGAAGATATTGTCTAAAGAAGAAGTTAAAGTGGAACACAAAGTATCTGTTGCGGTATTCAGATCCAGAGATGAGAATTGTGAGGGTGAGGGAAGAGATGATGCCACAGTAGTGGAAAGATGGGAGGGAGAAAGGTAACGTAGGTTTCGTCTGAAAGTAACTGATAGGGGAGTTGGTGGTGCATGGGTAAAGAGTTGTAGATTGAAAGAAATGAGGAAATGATCAGAAACGTGGAGAGGTTTCACCAAAATGTTGTCTGAGATGCAGTTGCGTGTGTAAACCAGGTCCAGTTGGTTGCCTGATTTGTGAGTACCTGTCGTGATGAGCCATTTGAGATCGAATGAGGCTAGCAGAGAGATGAAGTCTGTTGCGTACGGCTTCTCTAGATGAATGTTGAAATCACCAAAGACTACGAGTGGGGTGCCATCCTAAGGGAAAGAGGACAGCAGCACATCCAGCTCCTCAACAAAGCTTCCCAGTTGACCTGGGACTACAATATGAATCCTAATGGGAGTCGTAAGTGTAATTGCATGATATTCAAACAAGTTGTTATTGCATAGAGAAGAGAGAGTTGAGTATTTCCAATTGTTAGAAATGAGAAGACCTGTACCCCCACCCCTCCCAGCCTGGCGAGGGGTGTGAGAGAAAAAGAAGTTGTTAGAGAGAGCAGCAGGAGTCTTCTGGACGGATCCAGGTCTCAGTCAAGCCTAAAATATTAAGAGTAGAATAAGATGCAAAGGCTGGAATGAAGTCAGCTTTATTGACTGCTGACTGACAATTCCATAGACCCATAGAAAGAGAGAGAGGTGTGTGTGTGGATGAGAGAATGGGACGCAGGACCTCTGTCAGTCTGTGGAAACGACAAGAGCGTGCAAGTAGACTTTTTCTGAATATCCAGTTCTTCTGTTGTTTCAGTTTAGTTTCTATCTCAAGGTAGGGCTATTTTCGATTCTGTGGTTATTTAAAATTTTTACCGTAGCACTAATCTGTATTTTTAATTATTTAATTTACATTTTCGAAAACTGACTACACTGGTAAATAACACACAGGCTAACTTGTAAATGAGGCCCGATGTCCAAAATTCCAAACCACCCCTTTAATGGGTACACGCATTTGCAATTAAAGCAGTGGATACGTAAAATCTCTGGTGTACTTTTTGCTACATTGCATGCATTTTAAAGTTAAATGGTGGCTGGTAGGCTATCAAATCAAAGTTAAGGAAATACATTTTAAATGAGTCACCTTGCTGGCAGTCCTGTAGTATATCCGAGTCTCCCACATCAACGGATACGATTCCAGAAATGAACGTGTCTCCTACAATAGAGGCAACTCTCTGATCAAAGGGTGTAAGTTCATTGGCCCCTGCACAGCAGTTCTCCGCTTAACTTCCACCTTTATGTCAGACCATTTCTTCTTCAGTTCATTTATGGTGCGACTCTAAGATCCCACCGCGTTGACGGGATCAGACAAACTCTCCCACTCTTTTTTCTTTCTTTTGGTATTAATTCCATACAAAGTTCCAAATAAAATATGTTTTTGTCACCACCCCAGGGCGCCAGGATGGTCCGGCCCACACCCCGGACGGACGTGCACCCCACCGCGAGGAGCCGACACCACGGGTACACCAATGAACGGACAAAGAGACCAATGAATAGATTTAAAAGGGAATGTTTTTATTAAATTAAAAAGTCCAAGGATATGTTGAGCAGGTGGTTTCGTTGTGCAGGCCTGGTCGGAATCGGAGGCCACTGGACTCCATCGTAACACTCAATTGGTCACACAAGGGAGGCCACTCTTCAATGCGACTGCTTCTCTGTGGAGCTCAGGCAGAAAGAATGAGAGGTCAGTTTCTCACAAACGTAACTACAGCGGTACTGCTTCTCTGTGGAGCTCAGGCAAAAAGAATGGAGCTCGGTCGGTGGGTTTGGTTATGATGGGGTACAATCAACTGTGTTACTTCTCCATCCAGACAGCGTCAGCACGGCGTCTCTTCCGTCTTCATCGATAAAGTCTTAGCATCTCACACAGCCAATCTTAAAACACTTCTCTGCAGCAATACTTCAGGCCAGGTGTGCCCAATCCTGCTCCTGGCGATCGACAGTCCTGCACAGTTAATCTCCTCCACAGTTCATCTCCAACCCTAATCAAACACACCTGAAGGTCTTCAATTAAGGTCCTAAAGCCTATGGTGCAGGTTTTTTTTTTTCTGGCAATTTTCTAGTTGGTAATAAACATTTAAACAGTTATCCATTGTATTTGATGTTGTAGGGTATTACAAAAAAGAAATAGAATAAGGAAAAGTAGGTGATATTCTAGTGGTTAGCAACAGGTTAGCGAGGATTCTTATTTCTCCCACAATGCATTGCATGACGTCACATGAGGTACTCGCTTTTGGACGAAAGCCCGCGGCCCGCCTTGATACCATTGAGAGAGAGTGAGACGAGTAGTGAGAGTAGCAGCTAGTGAAAGAGTGACAGTGTCAAATATATAAGTAAATAGATAGATAGATAGAGAGATAGAGAGATAGCATAGCATAGCATAACAGATAGCTTAGAGAAAGAGTAGACAATAAATAGACAAAATGGTTTATTACTGTGTTTGTGGCGGGTGCAAGAACTCCAGCAAAACTGGACATAGGGTCCATTGTTTTCCCAAGGACAAAGGGATCTTCCGAAGCTGGGTGCAATTTGTCAAGATTAGGCGGGCAGTTTTTTCAGCTAGCTCTGTCACCGCCTACTCGAGAATATGCAGCGCGCATTTCAAGGAGGAGGATTACCACCCAGGGGATGCAAAGATGGTCTCACTTGCTTTAAAGAGTGAGAGGATGGCTAAATTAATTCCTACTGCCGTGTCGTCTGTGAATGCAAACCTCTCTGCTTGCCCTGTCCCGAGGTCGAGAGACACCGTCTGCCGCAAGCGATATATTGCCACGGTAAGCATCATGCTAACGTTAATGTTTACAAGCTGCGTGTTAGCTAGCTCTGTGTGTATTTTGCATACCGTGTTCCCTTTGACACAGCCTCCACTACAATTGATACTGTACTGTAATCTAAGTCAGTGGTCCCAACCTTTTTTCTCTTGTGTACCCTCTTAGCCTTTTTATCACCCACTCACACTGTTTTGATTTTGGTACGGCTGTGCCATAGGTTATTGTTTCCACTGGGAAACTAGTTGTAGCACACACGTCCCATTTTATTGATGGACTTATGAAATGACTGGGAATATTTACTTATCGTCTTGGAATTTCAAAGATGATAAGTAAATAATTCTCAGTACTTCCAAATTGAAAATAAATGATAAAATGTTTCCATGTACCCCAGCAATGTGCTCGTGTACCCTTGGTTGCGAATCACTGTTCTAAGTATTCATAGTGTACCCACCTCTTATTTCACCACTACATCCTTGCATTTCGCTGACCCTTTTTTATATTTGTTTTCGCAAGATGTTGACAGACGCCTCACAGCAGGAGACCGTGGACAGTGTAGACACTGTGGAGAGTGTCTATACTGGGGATCAGCCCTTGCCCTCCTCCACTTCTGACGCTGGGACACAGTGTCATTTGAAGCCCCCCCGATGGTCTCACTGTAAATTTGGGGTATTTTAAGGGGTAGATATTCTGTCTAAAACATTGCCAGTATCTATGCAAGCAGGACATTTCCATACATATTGATTAAATTAATACATAGCCTACACCAAAACATAGCCGCTTAGATTTGCCATGATTGTCACATGTTTGGGTATGTTTACTGCCTCTCCACAGCTGTGCAGGTTAACCTGAAGCCCAAGATGGTCAGCGTGGGCGCACAGACGTCATTCAGCCCACAAACCTCCACTCCACTCGCTAGTCCTGAACAGACAGATGAAGATGATGATAATGCCTCTGTCATCAGTGACTTATCGTGGGTGCTCGAAGAGCCGATGCATGAGGGGGATGAGGAGGACTTGTTTGATGAGGAGCCAGCTTACACGTGTGACCCCCACCACAAGTGAGATAATTTAAAACCAACATAGACCATTTTGAATGCTAATTTTTTTTGTTTACTGTAGCTTTGGTAGTTTTTTTTTTTTGATATCTAGGTCTGTGCATCATGTGGCTACCACCGTTTCTGGCAAAACCAGCCAATGCTCCACAGGAACATGCCGACCTGCAACCTCCTGTTAAGTGGGGCCATTCATTTCACTGGATGTTTGCCCACCCAGACATTAAGAATGTTGACTCTGTTTGGCCTGCAGTGCATCAGTGCAAGCAGTTTCTTTCGCCATCAGCGTCGCTACACCGTTCGAAATCGTTCAGGCCTGGCAAAACGATCAAGCAAAGAATTTTAGTGACCTACGGGCAATGGATGGCGGGCTAGTTCTTGCTGGCGACTGCAGGTAAACCAGTGTGAGAGCTCATAGACCAGTTGCACGTTTTGATTTTGTTATTTGTTATCATGTAGGGTTCCTTTAGTTGGCATTTGCAGATGACATGGTGGATTGTCGTTACAAACCTTGGTTATTAAAAACTTGAAACATAATTCAAATTTGTAATTAATTCCAGGTCAGATTCTCCTGGGCACTCCGCGAAGTATGGATCCTACTCTCTGATAGAGGACAGAGTGAACAAGGTGGTGTATGTTCAGCTTGTTCAGGTAAACCTGATGTTATTAGACAAAGAAATGACCTCTCCAATTTGGTAAACTGATTGTATCTTAATATAACATCTTTCCACTAGTACAACGATGCATAGAGCTTTATTGTGTATTGCCTAACTAGAGTACAGTGTATCATAATGCCTGGACCAGCAACACATCGGTTCATTCACACCTCCTTCAACAACATCCGGAATTCTAAACTCACACTGTTCTGTCATGTTGCAGAGCTCAGAGGTCCCCAACAGCTCATGGTGTGAGCTTGAAGGGCTCAAGCGCAGTGTTGGCCTGCTACTGTCACGGTAGACGTATTCACTGGTTCCTTCTAGTCTTGTGTTTATGTTGCAAGGGGCGTGTCTGTATGTCATTACCCGATCCGCTCCAGCTGCTCATCATTACATCACCAGCTGCAGTTGATCTCACCACGCTACTTATACTCACGCTGTTCTCTCATCTTTGTCAGATCGTTGTTTGATGTATCTCTGTCTGGTCTTCTGGTTCGTGTTCCTACCTGGTGTTCCTGTTCGTCGTCTTCCGTGTGGATTTAGTTCGTCTCACCGTCTGTCTGCACTGCACCGGATCTGATAATCGAAGTCCCTGCGTCACCATTCTTCCACCTGGCTTTACTGTGTCTTGGACTTTGTTGCACTTTAATAAATTGTTAACTCGCTTTTGCTTCCTGTGATCAGTATATCATAACAGAACGATCTGACCCAGGAATGGAAGCAGCGAGCGCATCTCCATCCATCTTCATCCATCACAGTATCCGAAGAATGGACTCGCAAGAGAAAGAGATCGCCGATACGGGCCGAGCAGTACAAGTCTTGATGACGCAGGTGTCCGAGCTCACCCACTGCGCCACCCACACCAGCCGGTCCTCCCGTACCACCAGGAAGCCCCTCCCAGTCCGAACCCCGGCTACCTGTTCCAGAAGCCTACTCAGGCGAACCATCACACTGCAGAGCATTTCTCACCCGGTGTTCTATGCATTTCGCGCTTCAACCTCGCACTTTCCAGAGCGAGCAGGCCAAGGTGGCATTCGTTTTGACACTGTTGACTGGGAGAGCGGCGCTTTGGGGAACGGCGGTGTGGGAGAACCAACACCCATGCTGCACCCCGTTCCTGACACTCTCCGCTGAGATGAGACAGGTGTTTGACCGGGCGGTCGCTGGAAGAGCGGCGGCCAGAGCATTGGCCGAACTTCGGCAAGGAGAGAAATCAGTCTCCGATTTTTCTATCGAATTCCGGACTTTGGCGGCGGAGTGTGAATGGAATGAGGAGGCGCAGTGGGACATGTTCCTGCATGGGCTGGCTGACCGCGTCAAGAGGGAGATCTACGCCCTGGATCTTCCCACCACCCTCAATGGACTGATCGAACCCGCACACTCTGGGTTTTCTACGGTCCACGATCCAGCGGCAGGAACGTGGTCAGCCCCATTGACGATCACAAGCCCATGCAGGTGGGTCGAGCTCGGCTTTCCGGAGAGGAGAGGGAGAGGCGGAGATCCCAGGGCCTTTGCCTGTACTGTGGAGGAGCCGGACACTATGCCTACAACTGCCTGGTAAAAGGCCAAGCCCGATAGTAAACCTGAGGCTACTGTCGGGTGGGATCTCCGCCAGGAAGACCTCATCAGCGACTACATCTACCTCCACCCTCCTCTCGGTAAGACTAAGATGGTCAGTCCACCAGCACGATTGTTGAGCACTCTTGGATTCTGGGGCCGAAGGTAATTTTATGGACCATAATTTTGCACGCAGATTTCAGATTCCCCTCAAACCCCTCACTCATCGGATTGCTATTCATGCTCTTAATGGTCATGAGCTTCCCACCATTTCATTGTCCACTGAAGAAATCACTCTCATCACCTCTGGCAACCACACGGAAACCATTTAATTTTTTATTCTGGATTCACCCCTGGCACCTGTTGTTCTTGGACACCAATGGCTCATCCGACACAACCCCCGAGTGGACTGGATTCATAGATCTGTGCTTGAGTGGAGCAAGGAATGTCATAAGTCTTGTCTCATGTCTGCTACCTGTCTCTGTGTTTCAGGAGGAGGCAGGGGATCTGTCTAACGTGCCCGCGGAGTATCTGGACCTGAAGGAAGTGTTCAGTAAGTCTCGTGCTTCTTCTCTTCCTCCGCATCGTCCCTACGACTGCAATAGATTTACTGCCAGGTAAGTCTCCACCTAAGGGCAAGTTATATTCGCTTTCGATTCCTGAAAGAGAGGCTATGGAGAAATGCGAATTTCATGCACAGTCTGTTCCTTTTCTAGGGTACATCGTGTCGACTGAGGGAATGCGGATGGACCCTGAGAAGATTAAGGCTGTGGTAGATTGGCAAGGCCCTGCAGAGGTTTCTGGGGTTCGCCAATTTTTACCGGAGATTCATTCGCAACTTCAGCCAGCTGGTCGCGCCTCTGACCGCCTTGACCTCCCCCAGAACTGCGTTCAGGTGGTCCGACACAGCCGAGGCTGTGTTTAAGAAACTGAAAGGCCGCTTTGTTTCAGCCCCCATTCTCATCACCCCTGATTCATCACGTCAGTTCGTGGTGGAGGTCGACGCATCAGAGGTGGGAGTAGGAGCAGTGTTATCCCAGCGTTGGCCTGTAGACGACAAGATGCACCCTTGCACGTTTTTGTCCCATCGTTTATCCCCAGCCGAACGTAATTACGACATTGGTAACAGAGAGTTGTTGGCAGTCAAGTTGGCGTTGGAGGAGTGGCGCCACTGGTTAGAGGGGTCGGGGTACCTTTTATCGTCTGGACTGATCATAAGAACCTCAAAAATATTAGAACTGCTAAAAGATTGAACTCTAGGCAGGTTCGGTGGGCACTTTTTTTCGGTCGTTTCGATTTTTCGCTCTCATACCGTCCGGGGTCCAAGAACATCAAACCCGACTCACTATCTCGTATATTTGATTCTTCCGAACGCCCGTCCACTCCTGAGTGTATTTTACCCAAAACCATATTTGTTTCAACGCCTACATGGGAGGTCGAAGCGAAGGTCAAGAGAGCCTTAGAAGGGGTAACGCCTCCGCCCGGGTGCCCACCGAATTGCTTATTTGTGCCGGAGGGATTACGGTCGGACGTTATCCAGTGGGGTCACGGTTCCAATGTAGCTTGTCATCCAGGAGTTAATCGCACTGGCTTTTTAGTCAAGCAACGATTCTGGTGGCCACTTATGGCTCCTGACATTCACGATTTTGTTTTGGCTTGCTCAGTTTGTGCCACTGGTAAGTCGTCCAATCGACCCCCAGATGGGTTACTCCAGCCGCTGTCGGTACCTTCGAGACCCTGGTCCCATATCGCTCTAGATTTTATTACCGCCCTCCCACCCTCCCAGGGTCACACAGTAGTTTTGACTGTGGTGGACCGATTCTCGAAGGCGGCCCATTTCATTCCCTTACCCAAATTACCCTCAGCTAAGGAGACAGCGGCAACGATCGTAGATCACGTCTTTCGGTTACATGGCCTCCCGTTAGACGTAGTTTCCGACAGGGGACCCCAGTTTGTGTCCAAATTTTGGCGAGAATTTTGTAGATTACTGGGGGCGACGGTTAGTCTGTCTTCTGGGTTTCATCCCCAGAGCAATGGTCAAACTGAGAGAGCCTACCAAGATTTGGAGAGAATGTTGCGATGTTTGGTTTCCAAGAATCCTTCCTCATGGAGCCAACAACTGTCTATGGTGGAGTACGTACACAACACATTGCCAGTGTCAGCTACGGGCCTATCTCCATTTGAGTGTAGTGTAGGTTACCAGCCACCTATTTTTCCCAGTCTGGAATCCGAAGTTGCGGTTCCCTCCGCTCACGCATTTGTCCAGAGGTGTCACCGCACCTGGACTAGAGCCCGGGGTTCATTCCGTGTTCCATGTATCCAAAATCAAGCCTGTATTTCATTCTCACATTAATCCGCCGGTCCCAGTTCCTCCCCCACCGCGACTCGTAGATGGGGAGACCACATATTCGGTCAACCGTATTCTGGACTCTAGGCGGAGGGGACGCGGATTTCAGTACTTGGTGGACTGGGAAGGTTACGGTCCGGAGGAGAGAAGTTGGGTTCCTGCTAGAGACATCCTGGATCACTCCCTTATCGATGTTTGAATCCGACAGGTTACAATCGACAGGTAAGAGAGTCTGGGAACGCCAGGAGGCGTTCTTAGGAGGAGGGGTACTGTCACGGTAGACGTATTCACTGGTTCCTTCTAGTCTTGTGTTTATGTTGTTGTATGAGTGCACGTGTGCAAGGGGCGTGTCTGTATGTCATTACCCGATCCGCTCCAGCTGCTCATCATTACATCACCAGCTGCAGTTGATCTCACCACGCTACTTATACTCACTGCTGTTCTCTCATCTTTGTCAGATCGTTGTTTGATGTATCCCTGTCTGGTCTTCTGGTTCGTGTTCCTGCCTGGTGTTTCTGTTCGTCGTCTTCCGTGTGGATTTAGTACATCTTACCGTCTGTCTGCACTGCACCGGATCTGATCATCGAAGTCCTTGCGTCACCATTCTTCCACCTGGCTTTACTGTGTCTTGAACTTTGTTGCACTTTAATAAATTGTTAACTCGCTTTTGCTTCCTGTGATCAGTATATCATGACAGCTGAGGGGAAAGGACCTGCATTTGGCAGCGCTGATCACCAGGGTTTCCGCGGGGTTGTAAAAGGTAGTAAAAGGTAGTAAATTAAATTATGCCAAATTAAGGCCAGTAAAAAGTAGTAAAAAGTAGTAAACGTCATCTGACGAGTACATTTTCGAAGCCCCATCTAACTGGGTCTATATGGTTTTCAATTAGTATTGACAATATAAAAATAAGGCTGTCTATGAAGTAAATATGTCTTATTAGTGGAATATTAAACGCAATATAGTAACACAACTTGGCTGTGGTGCGCGATCACTGGAAACGTGCAATGGATTGAGCGCGCAGCGGCACAGATGCGCGAGCTGGTCGAGCACATCCCTTCAAACAGACATCAGTGGAAAGTTTATAGTTCAATCGGATGTCAATGGCAAAGAAAATTTAAACGAGTCATCTAGCTTATTATTATCGTTAACTGACGAGAGAGAGAACGCGGGCGAATGATCTCCTGATCATTCACTCAGCACGTGTTATTTGGATTAAAACTAAATCGTATATGTAAGTAAAGTAAAACATGACCTGTTACCTGATTTATGTATAACGAGTGGTTCCCTACATTATTACTGGACGTGTGCATATCAAGAAGTTCCATGAACGCAAACATCCAAAGCGCGTGCCCCGCAAACATGCGCCTCAGCGCGCGAATACTAAATTAAATTCTTTCACGTCACAAAATTATGTAAAAACGCCCGTCTTGACGAGTATCCTAGTAAACAAAAGTCAGTTATATCTCAAGTGAATGTAGCCATGTTCAAATGGGAAGGGGAAGGACTTTAATAAACCTGCTACTGTGTTTTAATGTTAATCAAACAAAGGACAAATAAATTACTCACTGCTCTTGACTAAATAGTCTACCCTTTTCAACTTTACAAAAATATCCATCTATTTTATTTAGCTATACAGTAATGAATATGCAAATTTTTCACATTTGATTACTTTATTCAAATGTATTTACCAATCTACCCGAAAAACTCTAAAAACAGTTTATTTCATTTGTAGCTTTTCTTTGATCTATTGTATTTATTTGTCCTATTTGTAATTCGATTATTTGTTCTTATTTTGTTACTGACTGCTTTTAATAATGTTTTAAATTCACATTAATTGGGCTGGTAGTTTTTGTTGTAGTATCAAAATTGGATTAAATAATTGGTATTTCACTGGTGTCTAAACATTTGTACCACTGGCCCGATCCTCAGCACTGACCCTGCTGGAGCAGCTCTAAACATGTGCTGTGCTATTCAGTGAAGATAAAATATGATCGAGCAATAGAATGAACAGTGACAGAAACAGAAGCATGCTTTTTAGCAGGATTAATTAAGCATGAAAATATCTGAATATATATTTGATGAACAAATTAAGCCAACTAATATGATTTATATTCTTTTGGTTTATCTACTAATACATTTTAAAATTACAAATGCAGTGAAAATTCAGGGATCGGTTACGGTATCGATATCGACGAGTAGGCTACCAAAAATGAAAGTATTGGTATCGGTCTCGTTCTGCAAAAAGTGGTATCGGTGCATCACTAATCGAAAATATTTAACAGGTTTGGGTGAGGGGGGAGCAGCTCCCTATTTCGTTGTTTTGCGATGCTAGCAGCACTACACAGATCGCAGCAAATCATGCTAACTTAAGGTCAGCTGTCGTCGCACCACCTCAGCAGCAAACCTGTGCCATAGTTGAAGCACATTTAAAGATGTGATGAAATAAATTGCTGTTTTGGGATAGTAATTTCACTGCTTATGTCTGCGTGTGTGAGAATGTGTGTTTGTGGGTAAGTGTGTGTGATGTGACACACTTTATTAATCTTTATTAATGTTTATGGTTGTTAAGTGTAATTTGTTTTTAAGAAGTGCCAAGGTTATTATTCACCTTATTAGGGCTAAGGGCTAACGTTATGGTTAGGATAACTCAAGGGCTAGGGTTAAGATAAGGACAACTGAAACTCAACTCAACACTAATATTGTCATTGTCAATTATGTTTTTTTTGTAATGATCACAATTAAACATTAGTGTACCTAATATGTAGGATGTGTGTGACAGTGTCACACCATACCTTATAGTAAGTAGTAAGTGGTGCTTTGCATACCTCTCCCACACCCCCCAAAAAAGGGCTGCTGCTTGATGTCGTGTTGGTAGTAAAAAATATTGTGGAGGTAGTAAAAAAGGTAGTAAAAGGTAGTAAATTAATCTCTATGATTCCTGCATATACCCTGATCACGAATCGTCGTCGCCAGGTATTTACAATAAAAATGCAGTATAGAATGTAAATATCTGAATTGCACTGAAGCTGGATGTTTGTGGTTTGCTGATGCACTGAGGGCCACACAGATCAATCATCCTCGCCGTTTCTTCCGGTTGAAAGGGAACGCTGGCGCGTTTAGCTGCCGCTCTTTTCTCCCGTCAAACATTTGTTTTTAATGTTTTAATACAAACCACTCATGTTTTCCATCGTGATGTGGAATCGTGTAACAGTCATTGGACTACTGCTGCTATCTCTGGATGTTTGCAGATTATTAATCACCAATAGCGGTGTGACCCAGGACTTACAAAATTGTGATGCTGATATTCGCGTGGACTCCTCTACAATGGCCATAAAGTACACTTTTCGCCAGTTGCTGAACCTTAATGGAAAACATGCTTTGGGGTCTGAACCTCGCGCACTTTGCAATACCTATGGAATTTTTCGTCCAAAACGTTACCTACATCGATCATCACGTTGTGGGTATCTGGGTTCGTCTCAAGAAAATGTATTTCATCCGATAGCCTTACGTAAATCACTGAAAATGTCATGGAGACCAACGAGGGCTGATTTAAATAATTTGACAGTTTTACGTGAGGCGGCTACATCTGGCTCTGCCGTTCCGGTGCGATTGCTGAAAAGTGCACTGATAAATGTGCGCTCGATCAATAACAAAGCCCTGACTGTATCTGATCTAATTATGGATCAAAACTGGGATCTCATTTGCTTAACGGAAACCTGGCATAAAGAGTCTGATGGACTACTTTTCAATGAACTGACTCCTGAGGGATATGGATTATGTGATCTCACGCGTTCAACGGGTAGAGGAGGTGGTATCATTGTCCTGTACAAACAGCCACTGGGCAGGGCCGGATTAAGAATTCAGAGGCCCCTGGGCACAATGTCTTGTAGGCCCCCCCTTAGGCAGGCCAAATATATAGTTTTTCCAACTATATATAGGGGGTAGCAATATATAGCAATATAGCAATATAGTAATATAGCAATATATAAATTGCTATATTACATAGTGTAATGTAAAATATACTTTTGAAATATTAATTTATTTATACAGTACATTTATAGGCTATATGTATTTTACGTCATAGGAATTTTTGAAAATTATAGAAATCATTATTATAATAATTGCAATAAAGGCAAAAAAAAAATTATATATATATTGATAGGTGTAGGTCATTCGTACGAATTCATACGAATTTGGTAACTCGTAACATATGCACGCTTTAGCAAAAATCGTAAAAATTTGTACGACTGAGGTCGAATTAGCCACCTCATAAAATGTATACGCATTGCCATACGTGTTGTAGCCATTAAATAGACCTAAGTGCATTTAGTTTCATATTTGTTAAAATATTATAATGTTATTTTTTCCCCATATAGGCTATGTTGATTATGAAAAGCGAACAGCACGAGTAAGATAGGATGCGCGATATATCGAGATACATGGTCAGACATGATTTTGGCCACTTAATTAAGTTTTGTTTTGTAGAAAGCCTTTCTTTAAAGTGAATTTCGTTTTGTATAAATTGTATCTTAATTTTAATATTTTTTTCATCAACCAATTGCCTGAATTTAATAAATAAGAAGCAAAATAGACAATATAATCATCAATCAAAACGACATGGAGGTGCGGGCGCGGTCCCTGGCATTGCACGTGAACTGGAGCGCATCTCATCATAAATTAACCGAAACGCAGCGTATGCCTCACAGACTGTGAGGCATTTCGGTTCACAGACATGAGAAATCTATATAGAAATCTTGAAATGTCTTTAAACAAAACAATTAAAAACGAAAATAAATAGGATAGGCTACTCTCTGATTATGTAATCCATTAGGCTACATGCATTTCTCTCTATAGGCGCGTTCACTCAGAGACATGTTGGATTGTGTAGAACGCTCACCGAATTCTGATTTAGGCTAAAAATAGGTTCGGCGCTTATAGCGGTTTGGAAAGGAACTGGAAAGCACTTGCAGTAGGCTACATTTTAAACAAGGAAATATAGCGATTTGGCATGAAACGTTGATGGAACAGTGAATAGGTTCAGTACACAGCAAAATGACATGACAAACAAATTTTTTTTTTAGTTTTGAGTTTATCGCGTTTTGGAAAAGAGCTCTTCACATGTTATTTTGTGTTGTAAGTATGCCTATTAGTGCGTGTGCACAGTTTAACGCAATGTTTGTACACTTTAACCACCTCCGAGGATAGTTGGGGTCGCGAGTCACTCACACCTTTATTTTGGGGGTCGTGGGCTGAAAAGTTTGGGAACCCCTGCACTAGGACAATTACAATACTTTTGTCCTAATTTCTTCACTTGCAAGAAAAAAAAACCCTTGAGCTTTTATTTTGGAGAAAACACCAGATCACCATGCTGATCGCGTGAGCAAAGAGCGCACTTCTCTTTAAATCCCGCAGCACAAACAGAATGCCTATATAATATAGGCTACTTAATTAAAGTCTTGTGCTGTTTATAAAGGCATAAAGCCATATCACGGTTTCGATTTTAATTTGTTGGCAAAATATAACTCTAGAGACCTTTATGTTAGGCTATACATTTTACATCTCATTTGTGTTGGGAAAAGAGCGAGTTCGGCAAAAGGCGGATTCGAACACAGGTCGAGCGCGTCTAGAGCTGCTATCAAGCACCTCACGCTCTACGACCTACGACACTGTAGCTAATTAGTGGTGATCGTCTTTTTGCTGAAAAGACAGGCACTTAGTGCAAAAATACGCTCCGTTATCGGAAATGTAAAAAAAATAAAAAAATATAAAAAAGTCTTCCCCTCGCTTGGGCCCCAAGTGCGCATGGGCCCCTGGGCCCGTGCCCATAATGCCCATTGGGTAATCCGGGCCTGGCACTGGGACTATCTTCTGTGGATATTCCTTCCTTTACCTCATTTGAATGCCTTGCCTTGAGTGTCTCTGTTTCATCATCTATGGTCATTGTGGCTGTGTATAGACCTCCCAAATGTAACAAAGAATTTACATTTAATTTGTTGTTTTTAAAATATCAGAAAATTCTAATTCTTGGTGATTTTAATATTCACATGGACAAAAAAGACATTTCATCAACAAAAGATTTTACATCTTTATTAGAGTGCTTTGAGCTATACCAAGTTGTGGATTGTCCCATGCATAACAAAGGCCACATTTTAGATCTTGTGATTCAAAATGATACACTTGTGTCTAGGTTGTCTGTATCTGACTTTGGGTTATCTGATCACTTAGCTGTACTATTCAATTTGGAGCTACCTGTTATACTTGCTACCACTTCATGTATTATTCATTACCGTGAGTGGAGATCTATCGTGCCCACTGACTTCTCTGATTTTATTTACTCTGCTACTAGCTGTATCTTACCATCTGATGCATTGGAGGACAAAGTAAATATGCTGCACAAAATTCTTTCATCTGGCCTGGACACCTTTGCTCCTTTGAAGTCACGCGCTGTATCTTTTAAACGATCTGCCCCGTGGTATAATGACGATCTACGTGCAATGAAAACTCAATGTCGCAAAATGGAGCGCAGATGGCGCTCTACTGGTTTAACTGTGTATCATCAGGCTTGGAGAGAAAGCTTGGGCGAATATAGGACTGAAATGGTATCTATAAGGTCTGCTCATTTTTGTCAGATTATTGCAAGTGATCAAGAAAACCCTAAAAGGTTGTTCAATTCAATCAACAATCTTTTAAATAGAAATAATAATTCCAATGTCTCTTCTTCATTTCAATTGTGCAACAAGTTTCTTATGTTTTTTGGTAATAAGATCGAGGGAATAAGAGATCGGATTACTATTACAAAAACAACTGCTACCTCAAAATTAAATAGCATAGAATTTTCTGGTGTTTATCTTTCAGAATTCCTTCTGTTAGATTCGCAATCCTTGTGTAATGTGGTTTTAAAGATGAATGCTACCACCTCACATGTTGACCCCATACCAGCTAGGTTGTTTCAGTCATGTTTCTCCTCGTTGTGCTTGCCTCTTCTGAGTATCATAAATGACTCTTTGTTTTCTGGTGTTGTGCCATCTGCACTTAAAATTGCCGCTGTAACCCCGGTTCCAAAAACAAATAGCCGTGACTTTGAGAATTTGGGAAATTTTCGTCCGATCTCTAATCTCCCTTTTATTGCTAAAGTCTTAGAACGTATAGTTGCAACACAATTGTTATCTCATCTATCTGTTAATGAACTCTTTGAAAGTCACAAATGATTTACTGATGGCTTCTGATTCTGGATGTTTATCAATACTGATCCTGCTTGATCTCAGCTCAGCTTTCGACACTATTGATCACTTTATTTTACTTTCCCGCCTGGAGTCTGTCTTTGGTGTATCTGACTCTGCTCTGAGCTGGTTTAGGTCTTATCTCTCAGATCGCAAACAATTTGTTGTGCTGGGTGGTTGTAGATCGGAGGTTAGTATGGTAAAATATGGTGTACCTCAGGGTTCAATTTTAGGTCCTTTACTTTTTAGTCTATATATTTTTCCACTTGGACAACTTTTGAGGTCTCTTGATCTCGATTTTCATTTATATGCTGATGACACCCAGATATACATTCACTCAAAGCCTGATGTAAATGTCGCTGTTACTCACCTTTCAAACTGTATTGCAGAAATCAAAAATTGGATGTCTGTTAATTATCTATGTCTAAATAGCGATAAAACTGAAGTGATGCTTATTGGTTCGTCTCACCAGTTACGTAGTGTGAAATCTGTAGCTTTAAATGTGGACGGCTCGGATATACAGTTCAAATCTAAATTAAAAAACTTGGGAGTCATTTTTGATTCTAATTTAACATTTGATCTGTATGTACGTAATACTGTTAAAGTCTAATTTTTTCATCTTAGAAATATATCTAAATTACGACCCATGCTGCCTTTTTCGGTAGCAGAAAAATTAATTAATACTCTGGTTTTTTCAAGGATTGATTATTGTAATGCTTTGTTGGCAGGAGCATCAAAATCTATTTTGCACAGACTTCAGTGGGTACAAAATTCTGCTGCACGTATTCTGACCAGGACCAGAAAAAGAGACCATATAAAACCTGTTTTAGAGACATTGCATTGGTTGCCTGTTAAATTTCGTGTTGATTTTAAAATTCTTATGTTGACCTACAAGGCGTTAAATGGACTTGCTCCGCAATATCTTTCTGACCTTTTAGTACCCTACGTTCCGACACGTAATCTTCGCTCAGCCGATGCTGGTCTTTTAGTTGTTTCGGTAACGCGCCTGAAAACAATGGGTGATAGGGCGTTTTCTTCGGTTGCCCCAAAGATATGGAATTCACTGCCCTCACAAATTAGAAGTGCTCCATCTCTGAAATTGTTTAAGTCATCCCTTAAAACTTATTATTTTAAAGAAGCTTTTGGTTGAAACGTGATTGTTGTGATTCTCCATGTAATATATTTTATGGTTTTGTTATAATTTATGTTTTGTTTATTGATTTTAAATTGTTTTTTAGATTTGTAATATTGTTTGTATGCATGCACTGAAATAGTTTGTATGTCATGCTTATTTTATCTATTGTCTATGTTAAGCGCTCTGAGAATTGACTTTTAAAAGCGCTATACAAAATAAAGTTATTATTATTATAATCCACAAAAGTTTGTTTATTTCTCCTTAGGTTGCCAAATGGGTGAGAGAGGAGCTGAGCCCTGAAGGGACACGGCATTATTTTGATGTGTGGCACATTGCCAAAAGTATGTATCCATTGTTGGAACCTTGAAGCAGTTTTTGTTAGTGCATATCAATTAATACCATTTGTTCTAAAACAGGTCTGGGGAAGGCATTGGATGCAGCTTCAAAAGAGTGTGACCAACTACAGTTGTGGAGGCCTGCTATAGTGAATCACCTCTATTGGACTGCTGCCTCAACCCCAGACGGCAACCCAGCGATCATGGAGGCCAAATGGAGAAGTTTAGTCAACCACATCCAGGACATCCATGACCATGACACCCCTGCCTTCTCCAGTTGTGCCCATGGCCCTCTAGACGGGGATCAGCGCAACAAAGAGTGGCTGGACCCAGGTACAGTACACACAGTATATGGTATTATGCACGCTCTACAGTTTTGTTGTATTTGCTGTCTGAGTGATTGTCTGGATGCTTTGACATGTGACCTTTGTGATTAAATTATTTTTTCATTCCCTGGCAATCTCATAACATTCTGTTTACTGTTTATGTTTGCTACAATTCATATGCAGGACAATTTCATGTGTTTCCATTAAAAAAAGACATTTTGTCTGTCTATCTATCTTCTTGTCTATTTGTACGTTTTCCATCTGTGTGTCTGTCTGCCTCGGTCTTTGCAGGCTCATTGGCAGCAGTAAAGTCGGAGAACATAATCATGAGGACTGTCTTATTGAAAGATGTTCGACAGCTGTCTCCACAGCACCAGACCTTCTCCCTTGAGGCTTACCACTCCCGCATCTTGCACTTCGCGCCCAAGCACACAGGGTTTTCATACCTTGGGATGTATAGCAGGTCAGTGCTATCCAATGGAATAATACTGCCAATTATTATGCCTTTTATAGTAATAATAGTACCTATTATAGTATTTTGTCATACATACACCAAGTTTCAAAAAATTATTATTTTATTTACAAGTTATTTTGTAGGCTTCTCTTAGCGGCGCTGCATTACAATCACAATGCCTATCGCGAGACAGCATGGAGAAGTGATGGGACGGAGAAGTACTGCGTGCGGTATCCGCGCTCCAGAAAAGGTGCCCATGTGGTGCATCCCATCAAAGAGGCAGCCTCATACGGTAAGCAGTGTCATGCAGTTCTATCATATTTTGAGATGGCGCACGAGACATCTGTGATCAGTGGCAATGATCTTTATACAGTAGTATTATTATTATGTCTGCAGGTTATGCAACATCATTAATGAAGGCACTTCAGGAAAGCTACACCAATTCACCTGCAGCTCTTCGAGAGGTTAGCGCCAATTTGTCCTCCGATGCACCCGCCCCCGTCGCCAAATCCTTCGAACAGGTTCCTAAAGAGGAGGCCGTCAGCCTCTACCTAGCCCGGCAGTCACGCTACAAGAAAACCTAATTTCACATTATTATTTTTTTTTCCACAGACAAGTCCAATGATTTAGTTGTAAGTATTTATTTTAGTTGTTAGTTATCTTCTTTCCTTCTGTCCCTGTCATCTCATTTGGTGGTGGTTTCCTGCATGCTGCATGTTTTGTTTTTTCTTTGTGTGATGTTGCTTTGGTTTTACTTTGCACAAAATCATTACTTTTTTTCGTCTTTGTAAGTGGCAATAATTGTCGCTGTACCCCATTCGAGGGGTCCTGCATGCTGCATGTCTGCTGCTCTGTCTGTTATTTGCATGAAATTTGTTGTATGTAATTAAAAATAATTTACCAATCATTTTACCTGTGTGTGTGTACCATCAGTTGACCCTCAGGTAAGACCACACTATTGCAGGCAAAAGAAACAATGTGCAAACGTTTCAGGTCTAGCCCTTCTTCAGCTGGCTTGTTTTTATATTAGATTTGTTTACTTCCAACCTGTGTCTTTGTTCTTGTTCAGTAAATGTTCAGTAACTATTACAAGCAATGCCAATAAACTGTTTTTTCTTATCAAAATTCATGTGTTCTGTGTACTTTATAACATTTTGAGGGCAATTGGGCGATCACAACAGAATAAGCAATTATTTTTATTCATTTTCATCCAAACGAGGCCATTTAAAGGAGAACTCCGGTCAATTTTAACATTGAGCTCCTTTTTTTGTACATTTAGAGTGATGTCAGTACAGAGAACAACGACAAAAATCGGCGTTGCCTACACCGTTATCGTCTTTTTAAAATCTGCTCCCTGTTGACTTCAATGGGGCAAGTTTTAAACCTGCTTTTAGCCTCTTAACATCCTTGATTTGTCATTACAAGTGCACAGCCATGTGTGAGGTGTTATTAAGAGTGAACACGGTCAATCTGACTGCAGTAGATGTGAAAGATATGAATAAAAATGATGTAAAGTCAGCCAGCTCACATACCTGAATTTTCTTCCTGTTTTCGGTCGAAGTCCACAGTAGTCGATTGTCGAGTTCGCACGCGCGATCATCAAACTCAAAAACCTCCTCCGTGTGTTCAACATCTGATTCGGATGAATTATCCATTTGAGCTGATATTCTCGAACACCACACACACCGTCATCGGCTGACAGCTGACAGTTAGAGTCTCTACTGTTGCTTAGTTATCAATAATCGCGCACGCGATCTCCACAATCGACTACTGTGGACTTCGACCGAAAACAGGAAATAAATACAGGTATGTGAGCTGGCTGAATTAACATCATTTTTATTAATATCTTTCACATCTACTGCAGTCAGATTGCCCGTGTTCACTCTTAATAACACCACTCACATGGCTGTGCACTTGTAATGACATATCAAGGATGTTAAGAGGCTAAAAGCAGGTTTAAATCTTGCCCCATTGAAGTCAACAGGGTGAACATTTTAAAAAGACGATAACACGGTGTAGGCAACGCCGATTTTTGTCGTTGTTCTCTGTACTGACAGCACTCCAAATGTACAAAAAAATAAGCTCAATGTTAAAATTGACCGGAGATCTCCTTTAAAGCCCTGATAAGTCTGGTCACCACTTTGGAATACTTGTCTGATGGTTGAAACCACACAAGAGGGTAGAGGCTTCCTTATACTCCTGCCTAAAACTCCATAAGCCCAGCGTATAGCCTGCCTGTACGCAGTGTACAGGTATTGCCTAGGGATATGTAGGAAAGATTCTTAAGTTTAAAACTCTGTAAGAAGCCCGTCTCATTTTACTGTACTCATTTTAAGGCTGTCTCTTATGCATGTTTATTGTGTATGCAACACATCTCCTGTCACCTATAGCTGTTGTCCAAATGACTCAGTGTAAAAAGATTGGTAAAGTAAACATAAACCATGAACATACTCGTGCGTGCTGGCTTGAAGGGGACCATGATCCTGCCTGAAGTGGGAATATGCTATTTGTAGCACAAACAGATTCAGGCAGCATGCCTCAAATCCAGGATGCTGCGTTAGGCACGTTACATCTGCTGGCCGCGGGGTGAGGTCCTCGACCAGCGACCAAAACACGCCTACCTCCCTACAACACAAGCTTTCCACCACAGTTTCCATGGGACGACACCGCCCACACAGACACCTGCCAAACACAGCGACACAGACGCTTACTACTCACTCCCTCTCCCGGTAAGCCTGACGGTGTCAATGACAGTCAATCACGAGGAAAACTAGTTGGCACTATCAACAATAATCACACTGAAGACATGACCAGCCTACTTGGCGTCGGCTACATTTGCAAACAACATTTTCACCGGAGAAAGAGGTAAGCTTAGAAATAAACACTAGGGGTTCACAGGTGGGACTGTCAAGCTAGCCCATAGCTAGCATAATATGCCTTCTATTTATAGATCTTCTCACTAAGTTTAGGGTACTTATCTGAGCCAACGACATAATCACTGTCACTAGATATAAAGAAAACGTTGACTTTCACTCGGTGCTATTCACTGACAGTAAAAAAAAAGTTATTGTATGCACTTCTGTTCATAGACTACTAGCTCCAGCGGTCATTGCTGCGTTTTTAAATGGTAGCAACTCACCAGGACACTCCACCAACTCTCCAGTCATTCTCCTCTGACCATGCATTTATTTGTCTTTGACGGCCATCGGCTCTCTGTATTTCCTCATTCGCCCTCTCACGTCTAAACGGTTCGAAATTATATGGCTGTGGGCCATCATAAATGTTAACTGTTTGTGGGTCTTGCCACCTCTTCCTCATCCCAGTTAGACGCCATAGTCAGTAATAGAGTTCTAGTAGCTGAGAAAGGCTGCGGCTACCTTCCACCACGTCTACCTCATGTGACGTCATCGCCAAATAGCATAAAAAATAAACCGTTACTAACCAAAAACTACAAAAACTGGACTTTAACACCATTTTGGAGACATTTCTAACTTTATATACATATCTTGACTGCTTTATGTACCCATTAATCGACAGTGGTGTTTAACCTGCACCATGGGCTTTAACAACCAATTAAGGTCTTCAGTATTACTTGAAAATTAATGTCAGGTGTGTTTGATCAGGGTTAGAGATAAACTGTGCAGGACAGTTGATCGCCAGGAGCAGGATTGGGCACACCTGCTTCAGGCAATCATTAGTTCCGAAATACAACAGTCCACATAACTATATGCATTCCTCGTATCATTCTCTTCAGCCCCAATGTCACTTAACTCCACGTTGCACTCTCCTTGTTCGCCTTGTTCAACCGGTCGTTCCCTTTTTTTTAACTGTGTTGGCGTGGCGCGTGCCCCAATCAGCGGTCAACACGCTTACACTGCGCACCTGTTGCACATCTACCAGGAACCAGAGTGATGTTGCCAGAACCAGAGAAATCCTGGGTCTCCCCCCAGAAGTGTTCCCCGGGGGACGAAGGCCCAAAACAATAGTTCCGCCACCTCAGATTGTCACCCGTGACATTTTCTTGTTTCTATCTCTGATAGTAGCACCTCTAATTCATTTTCAGTGAAATTTCATTTCTTGCTTGCTTTAGACATGTTCTTGCAGATTTCTTTTGCCAAATTGGACTAATTACCATATTTAAATTAATTTAATTGAGGGAGGAGACTGGGTAGGGCGTTGTGCTCGTGCATGTGCGCTCAATTTTACATTAATTGGGACGTACAAAGAGAATATGCGTGGGATCCTTTGTACGCAGAGATTCATACATCTGTTTTTTTTTTTGTGCGTACGCACATTTACAGCTTTGTCCGTACGCAGTGTTTTAGTATGAATTCAACCCAAGTCTTAGTACATGAGGCCCCTGTCCCGGATCCGATTCGGAAACGTTCATGAAGCAACTCATTATAAAGGTTGATGCCTTTAAAATTGTACCTATTTTATTGTTGTATGTAATTTCTTACTTTCATATAACTTTTTTTAGAAGGTGAGATGTTTGGTGTGTGACAAAGAGCTTGTCTATGGAAACAACACATCCATGCTTTTTAGAGCTTGACATGCTCAGCCCCAGAACAATCCAAGCACACAAAGTAGGACTGTTGCTTTATGATTTTTATTCACAATTGTGAATGCATTATCATGATTTCAATTAATATATGTATAATATATATTACTTCTTTCATTATAGCATCTCGCAAGCAAATGGTTGATGAGGCATTGGTCAACATGGTCATAAAAGACTCGCAGCCATTTACAGTGGTTGAGGATGAGGGTTTCATCCATGCCCTTTATCCTTCCTATATAATCCCAACCAGACAGGTGAGAATAGCAGAGGATGATTTTGAGTATAATCTATATAATAAATCCGTATCTATGATAATATAATTTTACTATAAATGTTTTGTGAACTCAAAAAGGCTTTAAAGAAAATGGTGGCTTCAAAATATGAAAAAGCAAAGAGGAAGGCCAAGGCAAACATGGGAAAAGCAACTGCTGTGTCTGTAACATCGGATATGTGGACTTCTATCAACACGGATGCATATCTTGCAATAACCTGCCACTACATTGATGACAGTTATAAGCTGAATACAGTGTTGTTGGATGTTGAGAAGTTCCCAAACAGGCACACAGCGGAAAATATGGCCCTGGTGAAAACGAATGTCATGATGGAGTGGGCAATCAAGGACAAAGTGAAGTGTCTTGTCACAGATGCAGCAGCAAACATGGAGAATTCTGCAAGTGAGACATTCAGTTTTCATTGCACTTAATACCATGGTTAAAAAGTCATTTGATCAGGTACAGCTCTGTGTGACATTCGGAACAAAGAAAAAAAGTGGTCACCTATTTTCGAAGCAGCACCTCTGCCAAAGAAATATTGACCCAGGTGCAGCGAGAGATGAACAGGCCAGTTCTTAAACTAGTGAATGAAGTGGAAACTCGCTGGAACAGCACCTTCACGCGCTTCAACGGCTGCATGGGGAAAGGCAAACTGTGGGAGCATCCCTTGCCTCACTTAACACTGATATAGCTCCACTTCATGCACAGGCAGTGTTGGGAAAGTTCACTTTCTACATGAACTAGTTCAAAGTTCAGTTCACACATTTTAAAATGAACTAGTTCAGGTCATAGTTCACAATTAAAAAAATGAACTAGTTCATAGTTCTTTTTTTTCCATAAATTTGTTGCGAGCTATTTTTTTTAATTATTGCCACAGCCCACAACAACAGACAGCAATTATTTTATCGGCGGGCAAAGTTTGCTCAGAAATGTAAGATTTTTCCCATCCTCACCGACTTTGTCATAAAACTCGTTTAAATGATCATACTGTAACGAGTGGATATAAGGTGTGGCCCCTTTAAGAGCTGCGCGCGCGCCCTGTTAAACTCTACACTCTATATCTGTATGGTATTGTACCGTGCGCCTCGATGTATGCGGGTAATGGTGCTCATTTTATTTGATCTGTTTATGTTTTGTTTGGTAACGCTGTGGACGGAGCATGGGACAAACAGTTTCCCCAAGTTTGATTGGGGAAATAAAGCGCGAGCTGTTGTGATATGGCAATCGCCTCCGTGAGTTTGTCTGGCCTAGTGGCTTAATTCGGCTGTGAGCTATCCCGGCGTTACAATACGACGCATCCAGTCCTCGCTGCTTTGTCGACTACATGCTGCTTTTTGTTTTGATGACGCATGCGGCGGTGCAACACTGGTGGCTGGTGTTGCCAGATTGGGTGTTTTTTTCGCTACATATTAAGGCCTGTTTATGGTGTGTTTTAGGCCTGCTGGACCCAAGGGTTAAAATGTTGGGTTTCCTTCACCAAACTAAAATGACAGAGGCTGTCAAACGGCTAAAAGCAGAATGTGGTAATGTCATCAGGGCCGAAGATGAAAGACCATCCACATCATCAACCCAACAGCCCGCACCAAGCTCAAGTATTTATTTATTCTTATTTTATTTTTTATTATTGTATTTTATAATTGTTGACCGTTGATGTGTCTTATATTTAGTCAATGTACATGTACAGTCACTCCCAATAAAAATAATAATTTTCCTCACACTTCTAAGGTGGAAACCTTTGGCTTCTGTTGGACAGTGCTGTGGAGCAAAGCTCAAATGCCACTTCTGATGCGATCGTAGAAGTGGATAAATACCTTACAGAGACAAACATTTATTGAAACAAACAGTATTCAAGTTGAGCTGAAGTTCAACTTGAATACTGGAGAATGAGGAAACATGTTTACCCCCATTTATATACGTTGGCATTACAGTTTCTTTGTACCCCGACCTCCTCTGTGCCATGTGAAAGAGTGTTCTCTAAGGCTGGGGAAGTACTTGTACTTGCTGGTAAGTATCATACAAATAAATAATTAAAAAATCATATTGTGATTTCTGGATTTTTTTTTTTTAGATTATGTCTCTCGCAGTGGACATGCACCTACGATGACAATTTCAGACCCCTCCATGATTTCCAAGTGGGAGAACTTGCAAAATAGCAGGGTGTTCAAATACTTATTTTCCTCACTCTATCTCTGTCTCTCTCTCATTCAAGTGGGCAGTTTGGGCGGCCATGCCAGGCGAGATCCGTCGTAAATATGGCGGCGTTCTATTTGTAGTGACGTAGGTGGCATCTATGAATACACACATGCACTGAATACTTCGAATGCACTGACATCGTACCTAGCAGAATATGTGTATTTATGTATTCTACTTCTGTGCAATCTCCATCTTTTTATACCCTCAGTTTTAGTATAGTCTTGTATTTGTCAAAATATTATTTTTGACAACTGTAGCACTCCTTTTATGTCTTTTTACTTATTTTTCGTCCTAGCCTAAACATCTTAATACATCACTTTGTATTATGTATTATATATGTTACGTACGCCGTGCTACGTACGTAGTTATGTTTTTGTATACGTTGCTGCGTATGTGTGTATGTCTGTGTATGTTTGTTTCAGGTGTGGAATTTGATTGGAGGCTCCGCCTGTCAGATCTGCTGACGTCAGGAACAGCGCCACCAATCACCTGTTGCCGTGCGGTTTATGAATGGCTCTGACTTCAATGGCGCCAGGCGCGACACAGACTCTGGGGTTTGAGAGAGAGCCTGGACGCTCGGCGAAGACGGAGCTCTCATTTGAGAGACTGATCAGTGTCTGGGGTTCGCTGCTCTTACGATCTGGCAGTGAGATCAGTTCTCTGTTTGTTTGTGTTCTTGAGATGTACGTTCTTGTTAGGCGCTTGTGGTGGACTTCATGCAGCTCTGCGCAGAACGATCGGCGGCTGACTTGAAGCAGTGCATGCCGGTTAGAAATGTTGTCCGACTTGATACAGTGCCGACGCCACGTGACTGTGACGTATGCCATCAAAGTACCGCGAGAGCGATTCGAGAGTAGCCGGAGAACTCAGCCAGCGCAGCTTCAGAAGAGCGGCTGCTCTGGGCCGCACGAGCTCTGATGACGACACGGCAGTTCCACGATTGGCCGGATTCACCGCATGACAACGATCACGTGTGTTTCGTGTTTATTCGAACACCTTTAGTTCCTCTACAGCTCAAATCGTTTTTTATAACAGTAAGCACTATTTTCATGTAGTTGCGATGTTATATTGTGTCATGTTTATCCAAATAAAACTGATTAAAAAACGTCGATTCCACTTCATTGATAGTAGCTGTAGGCTTATGGTGAACTTTATTCTTGTTCAAACAGACGCTGTATGAAGCAGTACATAAAGTATTGAATGAAAATGTCTCTGTAACATCTGTGTATTTTGCAAATATTGCATTTATTTCACTTCAGTTGTGATAAAGTATGCAAACAAACGTCACTACGGGAACCAGAAAGTGTCCGACTTCACGTCTCCGTTTGCAGCTCCTCCCCGCCTGCACGCGGCTACTCTCGCCGATCGCTTGCATCCAGCCGCAGCCGATGTCCAACACACCTTATGTAGACTGGCGGGAGAGGTTGTGAGTCAGGTAAGCAGGTCGCGACCTACATTTTGCACATGCAGTTGTCAATGAGATGTATTAGACCCAATAGTTTAGGAGTGGTGCTATTTATGTATGTTTTGTTTGTTTAGTTAGGGTAGTTTAGTTAAAGCGCCTTGACGCTGAAGACGTTTCTTTCTACATTTTTTGTTGATAGTTAGTTTAGTTCTTTAACTTTAGTTAGAGGATTGTTTTTTTTGGTTATATTTAGTTCTTTGATTTAAGCACCATTCTCTTGCTCCTTCCTCTCCACCAGATTGATTGTTGATCTTGATGATGTTTTTTTTTTTGCTACATTGTATTGCCTCATTACTTTATTACTTCATTACTTTTATTTCACTATTAATTCACTTTAGTGCAGTTGAAGGATTAAACCTTTTCAGCTGAAGTTTGAGTTGTCTGTTTTCTTTTCCCATGCGGTTACCCGCTGCTGTACTGACACACACATAAATGCAAAACATGTGTCATGTCCAATATTATTCCTAGACAAGTGTAATCTCTAACGAGGGTTGTAACATATTTGGTGTCTCGTCCAAAAAAATAAAAATTTGCTTGTGTGTGTTTTGTATGGTGTGGGAAAGGAATTGGTTGTGCATGTTGACGTGAGTATAATGAAATATATATATTTTTTTATTATTATTTTTTTTTTTTAATGTACCATGCACCTTATGCAGAAGATCCGCAATTTCGTTGTATCTTGTGTACAATGACAATAAAGAAATTCAGAAATTTTATTTTATTGTCACACTTTAATGGCAAAATTAATTTATTTAAAGGGACACTCCACCCATTTGCATTAAGCTTTCCATTGTTAGAAACCCAGTCATACTATTGAATGGTCATGCAACACTCTCTCATTTTCCCCGGAGAATAGAGAAATCCGCTATTTACCTTTTTCACTTCCTCCTACAATGACGCAAAAATCGCCATTTTACGTCATTGTAGGAGGAAGTGTAAGAGGGGAGGATTTCTGTAAAGACTACAAGCACTAGTTCCCACCCTTTCAAAACTGCCCATAGGGGGTTGGACCTAATGCGCTAACAGACCTATCACAGATCAGTGCCAGTGCGTTTGATTTCACCGGCAGAAACCTTTTGAAAATATGGACGAAGGTCGAGCAAAACATCCAAGATATTTAGTTTGTAAACAGACAAATCATAGGAGATGTGTTGCTTTACAGCAGACGACTATGTCAGTGTGTGTTCTCAGTAGCCACTAGCTGCTAATAGAGTCGAGTCAGAAAGAACCTTACCTCCAGGCAAATACGTTTAGCGCTGCTAGCACTGCTAGTTCCAGACCTGGCTGTTCGTCGTCATCATCTGGCAAGGTCAATATCGACGGAATTGCGATTTTCACAAGTGCGGGTCTCAGTTGAATCCTAAGGGTTTGGGTTCGAAATCTTCTGGATTGAAATGTAGACTGGACACGTCAGATGTTTTAGAGCTTCAATGGCTGTGTCCTCTCTGAACTTCGGGTTATTGATAGCCCGTAGCCACTTTTTGCACAAGTCCAAATCTGCATAGCTGCCAACTTTGGAGGATAGCTTGGAGTGATGATGAACAGGATGCTATCTGCACACGCACTGTCTCTCTGCCGTGCGCGCGCTACGCGGTTTGGAGCACAGTCTGTCTCACATGCACGCTCGCTCTAGATTCGACCGACCGGTTTGACAATTTCCCGCTCCTCCGTGAGAGATACGAGACCGGTGCGTCTCACAGGTGTCGCTCATCAGTAATCACGCCACCGGCCTCGCGCCGTTCTCCCGCGGCCCTCACTCGTCTTGCTCGCCACAGTAAACACCAGTTCTCCCGCAGCCCTCAGCCTCGTCCTGCTCGCCACAGTAAACTTGATGAATGCCGACTGTAGAACGCAAAAGCCGAATCCCGGACATTATGGGCGATCTCGAAAACCCGGGCACACTCATCACCTAGTAGCCTAGCCTTGTTAAACATGTTTAACCTCCGCGCTCTGTTACCGGTAGGCGTGGCCTCCTAGGGCAGCGAAGCAAATGCATTCTGGGTGTTGTTGTCTTTCATCCACATAAGCCAAAAATACATTTTCTGGCTTTTCTCAGTCTAGAAAGCTCCAAATTAAAAAATAATTTCACATTTCTTCTACATAAATGACCCATTTTAAATACACATTCATCTTCCCAGAGGTGGAATGCCCCTTTAATGAGCAAATTAAACACAAACATGTAAGGCTTTTATTTGTAGACATAACATTGAAACTGTGGAGTGTGTTGTGGTTGCTTCATCTGCCAGAGCTTCTAACACAGGCTTCTGGCTGCTTTATTTAAAATAAGCACTAGATGGTGCTGTTCTCGACACTCTCGAAGCTTTGAATCTTTTCCCTGAGCAGTCAGGGGATATTGCTTCATGAGGCTTCATTTCCCCATCCCTATTACACAGTCAGAGAGAGTGTCAACATATCTTGGGAGAAACGAGAACGGAAACGAAAATGCCAGGAAGGGAAGAACCCAGACTTACAAGGACACGTAGGCCCGTCAAAATAAGGGTGATTAAATATTGCGTCTGCTTCCACCTCATTGGTCTGCCAAAGCCACAGCCACCTTAACCAGGGCCAATAGGAGGGCAAAATCACTTATCCTGCCACAACAAGTACAGCCAACTTTCTACAGAGTATGACAACCTGCATTTGGACATCAACAAACTGAAATCTGAGAATGAGGAACTAAAGGGAACACTCAGAAAAACACAATTTTCCTTTAGCTCTATCAAGAGCAAAGCAGTGCTTGTTCTGTTTTTCACAAGTCTGACCAGTGTCATTTTTTTGTGGTTGATCCACTAACTTAAAGAAAGTGTAGAGGTTGTGCGTAGCTCTATGAACCCGGAGGATCATCTATTAGTCATCCTAAACTAAAGCCCCTTTCACACAGAGATTCTGGAAAATACACGGATAATGTGACCCGGCATTTTTCCCGGTATTGTTTGATTTCGGTTCATTCACACTGCCAGTGATTTGCCGGGATCTGCGAGTGCGTTCACACACATCCCGTAAAGATCCCGTAAAGACACATGACGTCAGGATGAGACGTGTAACGTACGCGTCGAAAACATGTGTACGAGCGTACCGTTCCACAAAGCTGGCGAACGATCTCAGCTTCAGTGCGGATAGTGAGGAGCTCCTGGTCTCTGCTTCGTTCCAGTTTGCAGACATTTTTTCGTTCTTTCTTTGTTGGTGACGAACACAAACTTTCTTCTTAGAACAACAGAGTCGTGCGATGGCACATGACACACCCCTTACGGCATTGGTCCTGGCTTTTGTTCACACAGGACGCGTTCCGGGACTGATCCTGGCAATGTTACTAGGTCCTCAACCCGGCATCGTTGCCGGTATCAATCCCGGGTCGTGTTTGCGTTCACACAGAAGGCTTTCTGGCAATTTGCCGGGATCATCGCGCTGTGTGAAAGGGCCTTAAGATTAGGGCTCAGCAACAAGGATATTGCTTTCAGATTTAATGTCACAGAATGTGACATCTCTAAAATGTTGAGAAGTTGGCTCCCTGCTATGTCTGAGGCTTTAAAGCCTCTCCTCAAGCAAGGCCAAGCGAGCATGCAATATTAAAGAATATGCCTAAATGTTTTAAACTCAAATATAAACGTTGCAGGTGCATTATTGACTGTACAGAAATGTTGATCAACAGACCCACAAATTTAACCTCCAGAGCCCAGATGTACTGGACTAAAAGCCACAACACTGTTAAATATTTGGTTGGCATGTCACCTGCAGGAGCCATTACTTTTCTGTCGTACTCCGTTCGAAACTGAGTGGCAGCGGCGACAAAGAATTAACTTCCAGACAGAAAAAACGGTCTTCCTTTTTAAAAAAACCTGCAGTTTCTACAACCTCTTGTTGTCCAACGCGTGTTGGTATAGTATAGTATCTTTGAAATGGCTGCTCAGCAAGACAGAGGGAGAGCAGATGATGCTATTTTCATTGCAGACATGCTTCTTGCTCAAACAAAAGTGAGTATTCTTTTTGAGACAATGATCTTCCAGTATTGGTTATAATACTAAAGAGTGGGAATTAGAGTGCAACATTTGAATGAACTGCTCAAGAGTTGGCTGTATTACAGTGTTATCATACAATGCTCACTTTCTGTCATGCAAGGCAAAGGAAGCGAAGAGCAAAGCAACATCTGCTAAAGGCAGTACATTTAATGTCCGATGGGTGGAGAGAGATGCTGAAGGACGTCCACTGCTAAAAAGAAGCAGAAGTGGAGAGACACGAAGACGTGCTTCAGCTACAGGTAGTCCAGGTCTTCCAGAATTATTTGTGATTTCCCTCCCAATCTTTCTTAACTAAGTATACTGTGCCCATTTAATTCAGCTTGCTATTTGTTAGGTGACATACTGTACGGTTTTGTGTCACTTTTGAAACATAAACCACCAAACTGTGGGGCTTCCAGTGCACAGCTTTTTCCTTTATTTTTTTCCATGGTAAAACTTAAAAGGATTTCAACATCCACATCATTGTGCTTGCGCCAATCTGTAGCCCAAGATGAGTGGCGGAAAGCAAGGTCCTATCACATCAACTGCTTGCTGTCCTGCAATATGGCTCCAGACAGAACTGCAGCCACTGCACATCTCCTGCCGTCATTCGCTGCAGAGACTGCATGCCCCTAGAGTGGCTGTGTATGGATTGTGACATTCGCATACACAAACTCACCCTCCATAACAGGGAGTCCTGTGTTGAGGGAATTTACAAGCCCATTGAGCCAACAGTGTGCTGTGTAAAAGAAGATGGCAAATATACACTGGTCAATCAAGGTGGTGTTCTGAACCTTTTTGGTAAAGTGATTAAATTTGTATTTTATTTTATTTTTTTATCTTTATATTTATTATCTAAATTGAACACATTTTAATGTTTTCTCTCTAATTATTTCTCTTCTCTTTTCAGTATGTTTATTGCCTACAGTGAGACCTGTCCAGTTATGTACTTGCGACCCTTCAAACGTCACAGAATCAGCTGGCAGAGCAATCATTTTGGTTTGCATAAATGGTGTGAATTATGGTTTATATATTTTTTTTATTTCTGTCCCTTTGTGTTACAATGTCCTACTTTTTGATTTTAGGTCGGTATGATTTGCACTTGCAAAACTTGCGGTGCAGATTATGTCTGGCTCATTGGACACCTGACATGAGTGACCTAATAAGCAGTGGGTATTGGCCAGCATCTGTGAATCCTGACACACTGGTTTCCATAGATGTCTTCAGCTCATTTGAAGAAATGAAAACTGTTGCACCAGGTTTATCGAGACAAGTTTTTTTGCAGATGTTGGAGAGGATGACCTGTCTCTTTGGAAGGGTAAGATCAGTGTGGATCAAAGTTGCCTCAAGTAGAGATGAGAGAATATTAGTGTAGCTATTTCATTTTACTCTTTATTAATTTAATGTACATGCTGGGAAAATACATGGAGACGTATTCCAAAGAAGCTTCATGGAATACACATTCTGCCAGTACCAGTGTGAAAAAATGGCCAGTTGTTTTGCATGTACACCCAACATGCTTGCTCTTTGTGCAGATGGCAACAGAACAGTACAGAATTCGGCAGTCAAACGGGTTAGTTGTTTTACACTTGTAGTTGTTTTACTTAATGTAAAATTAACAGAACATAATAGAATAGAGAGATTGTGTGAGAGAGAGGCAGAAAGAGGCGAATATGAGTGGCTCTTAAAAGAGCCGTTGGTTTTATATTAAAGATGTACAGGTGGAGGTAACAGGGAAGGATGGTGGTAAAAACAGGAGCTGTTGGACAAAGGAAAACAAAAACACAGTTAATTCTCTTGCAGCAAAGCTTGCTGGATCTGTCATATTATACATGCAGAACTGTAACAACATAAAGAAGATAACTGTGATTCTGTTATCGCACAATGGATATTCACCATGTAAACTGCATTCATGAACAGAAGCAGTGTGTCGTGATATATGAGGTGGTGAATGCATCATTAATATGCTAAATCTGAATAAATTTTCATGACCTCTAAAGTCATTTGTGCTCTCGATGCACCTGTAATTGACCCTTCACAAAGACCCGCCCCCCTTAGTTACTGTCGCTATGTCCGACCTATGCTGCTCTCAAACACACACCATGTTCTCACGCAGTGAACAATACATCGCGGAGCAGAGAGCAGACTGACAACATGCCGACAGACAGGACAGAACATGTTACTTTTAATATTAAACATATTAAACAAAGTCTCACCTTTCAAATTTTGTCATTTTTTAAAAGAAATTTAAACAATAAATACCGTTTTGTGGCTCTTTAATGTGTCGTGACAGATCGCTGTGGAGCATCAGTTAAAGCTGCTCGTGATCCGATCATCTCTTCCTTCTAGTTCATTTATAGCATCAAATAAACAAGAAGGAATGTTGTTTTAGCCGCTGAAAGGCGTCAGTACACAGTTTTTCAAGTTCAAATCCTCCCATGTTAATCTCTATCTCTCCTGACTGCTTTGTCGGACAAAATGGCGGATGGTGAAGTATGATTGGTCACATCACCTGTCAATCAAGCTCTCTGCGAAGGGTCAATTAGTCGTGTATGTATGGTAAGTGTAGTAAAACCAGTGTTATTTTTTTTAAAGGGCTGCCAGTGTTGTTATACCCCAAAAGGTAAAACTTTTGCACATTCTGACAGATTTATTAACCGCAATTACAGATCATAATACAATCCATTTGACCTTTTAACAATACATTTAAATAAATTTGATTGCACAAACTAGCATAATTATAATAAATGTTACATGTACAGTACTGTTCAAAGTTTGGGGTCGGTAAGATTTTTTATGTTTTTAAAATAAGTCCCTTCTGCTCACCAAGGCTGCATGTATTTGATCCAAAATATAGTGAAAACAGTTATACTGTGAAATATTATTGCAATTTAAAATAGGATATCTATTTTTTTCGATTTGAATATTGTAAAATATGATTTATTCCTGTGATAAAAGCTGAATTTTCAGCATCAGAATTATTTAATGATTTTTTAAAAGCAGCACTATGTAACTTTTTCAACCTTTATAATATTTTGGTACATTGTGCATTGACTTACAATAGGTTGAATGACAGGTCTGCCATAGCCTGACGGTGTCTGTATCGCTTTTACTGGCACTATGTAACTCCGGGTTTCGGGTAGGAACCCGACCACAAAAAGAACTACAAAATTCGACTGCTTTACGGCATACATCACTTCCTCAAACTCTGACGTGAGAGCCCAACAAGCGTTTTTTTTTTTTTTTTACCTCTGTATGTTGTTGTCATGGCCGAAGCAGCAAGTTAAACCAAGAAGCCAAAGGTTTTGTCGGAGGACAGTAGAAAGAAAAAAAGGGAGAGTGACAAAATAAAAGGCTGGACGAGGATCAATACTGATCCAGCGTTCTCTCGCTGGCGTGAGCTAAAGGAGGAGGAGGGCTGCATTTCACACGCAGCGCTGTCAGTCTGCCCAAGACGTGAGATCCCTCTGCAGAGTTTGGGGGATTGGCTTGTCAACAAATGCACGCGTGTGTCCCCTGGTGTAACCATGACAGATTTTACCACAGTAGTAGAAGACAATACTGTTTCCCAACTGTAGGGGGACCCCGAGAGCAAAAGTTCAAAAGTTACATAATGCTGCTTTAAAAAAAATAACAGCATTTACATGAAATAGATTTTTTTTTTAATGTAAAAGCCTTTACTGTCACTTTTATAAATTTAATACATCCTTGCTAAATAAAACTAGTAATTTCCTTAAAAAATCTTATCACATCAACATTTGTTTATTGTGAAATAATTTCCGATAGTTTCTCTATCATCTGATACACACAGTTCAGATATTCGTTTCCCAAACGCATCCTGATACGTAAGATTATTCATTTTTGCTTATTGCTTATGATGCTTTTAGGAAACGCAGCCCTATATTTGAACAAACGCTGTGAGCGAATCGTCAACAACAAACCCTCTCTGTGATTTGATTGCCTTTTATGTTTTGATTAGCAGGAGAAATTGTTCTTTCCAAAACAATTATTTGCAAAAATAGGGGTTTTTTTCCATTTATAAGCTTATTTTTTATGTGAGGATCGATCCTGTCGATATAACATCAGCATAGGATACTCGACAACATCAGTATCGATATTTCAGTGTCCGACAGCTCATCAGAATTATCAGCCCAAGTCCGACCCGAGCCCGTTATTAATAAATAAAAAAAAGAAAAGAAAAGAAAAAAAAGCCTGCCTGACATCACATGTCACAGCCTGACTATGTTGCAGTCATTAAAATATGTTATGTTCTCAATGGCAAAGTAGTTACCGGTAAGTTTATTTTCATTTATTTATTAAGTTAATTTGGACAAATGTTTTTTTGTATTACGACCAAGCAGCCGACAGCGAGTTAAACATGTTTGATCCATTTAGCCTCTCAAATCAACACTTACTTGGCTACAATAAAATCCATAGATATAAAACAATTTAAGCATATCACACAGACAGTTAACGTTTGTTTAAACGTTTATTATCATTTTTGAAAAGTTGAGGTAAACTGCTCTGCTGCTCAGTCGCAACAGCGTTCGCAAACTAAATGAGCTAAATACAATCTAAACAAATCAAATAAATTACATTAAATTAAATTAAAAACAAACATGCAGGTTATCTTACCTCAAAAGTCAAGTCTTCAAGTTCACTAACATGCACGGCCATTCTTATTTCAAATAGTTTCCAACAGACTAATACAAATAAAGCCCAATCAAACGAAAACCAACAAGACAGCCTCCTAACATAAGAACTAGGGATGCACCGAATCCAGATTTTTGGGGTTCTGCCGAATACCGAATCCATTGGTTAAGATTCTGCCGAATCCGAATACCGAATCCTACTCTCATCCTCAGTCACTTAACACAGTAAACACATTAATGAAGTAAATAACGTCCACAGAAGTGGATTTTTCCTTTTATTTTTTTTATAAAAAAAAAAAAAAAAAAGAATAAGCAACATTATTCATTTTAACAGCAGCTATGTTATGTATTGTTTAGAGTCCTTGCCACCACGACAAGTCCAAATTGTATTCTTTTGACTGTAAGTACTGTCAAACAACACTTTTTCTGCTCATGAGTTCCATTTTCACTTTCTCACAGCATTCGAACGGTGCACTAACGAGTGGTAAAAAGGTGTGGCCCCTTTAAGAGCTGCGCACGCGCCCTGTTGAACTGTCTGCTGTCTGTATCGTATCGTGCGTGTTGTGGGTTATTTCTGTTTGATGCTCATTTTTATCTCATTTTGTTTATTAAGTAATGCTGTGGACGGTAGAACGTGTGAAGACAGTTAAACGAGTTCAATTGGGGAATAAAGTGCGAGTTGTGAGATGGCAATCGCCTCCGTGAATCTGTCTGGCCTCTGCTATAACTTTAATGTTAGCTGTGCGCTATCCCTATTTTTCTTCCTAACACATTACACTCATAGGTTACACTACATAAACACCTTCCCGTAATCAACGGCGGCGTGACGTCGACCAGCGTAGCGGAAGCCCGGGTTCGGTTCGGTAGAAAAAAATTCTAAGGTTCGGCAGAAACCGAACCCCGTTAAAAAGCCCAATTATTCGGCCGAATCCGAATCCTGGATTCGGTGCATCCCTAATAAGAACAGTCTCTTATAGAGCATCGTGAAGAAAAAGCACAGCATCCACAGTGGAAGGTTTTAATCCAGTCGCACTTTTTCCAGCTGCGCTGAAGTCACGCTCGCTACTTCTGCTGCTGGCGGACACTAGAACGAGCCGGTCGCGCGAGTCTCGGATCGCGCCGCCGGGAAACCTGTGTGTGTTTGCGCGAGCACTGTCGTGTGTCAGTCACATGTCAGTGTGATAGGTTATAAAACGTCTTTCTATGTTTGCTTTTCAATCGTCATCTTCTCATATTATATTTTAATTAGTGTCTAAAATAGGCTATAAAAAATATAAGCCTAAAACAGGCCCGAGGCCCGGCCCGCGTGTGAACTATGACGTGAAAATTGGCCCGAAGCCCGGCCCTAGGGTCGTAAATAAGTCGGGGCCCGTCAGGCTCGGGCTGAAATGCAGGGCTCTAATTGGAGAGTGCAATATATCGCTTTCTCTTTGGTGCGTGGAGAGATGTTGGCATTGAGAAATGATTGCCCCCTGCTGGTATAGAGAGCCTAAGTCCCGCCCCTTCCGGTTAACCACCATGGGACCTTATTTCGGAAAAATATTATGGTAGTCTATGGCGAGAGACAACAAATATTTTAATCCCGTTTGAATTGTGCCCTGAATTACACATTGTCAATTTAAAAGATACATTTTAAAGTCAAGAACGTTGCAGTTTGATGTAAAACTGTTGAGGTATAAGACTGTGAAAATACGTAATTACAAAGACTACAAACCCCAAAAGGCGCGCATGAGACGTCATACCTTTTCTCTCAATGAATGAAGCTAACTTTACTGAAGCTAACTTTACTGAAGCTAACTTTACATTTACATTTATTCATTTAGCAGACGCTTTTATCCAAAGCGACTTACAAATGAGAACAATAGAAGCAGTTAAACTAACAGCAGGACAACAAAATGTAAGTGCTATAACCTTTCGCTGTTTAATCTAATGTAGAACCTGTAATTTTTTTTTTTATAATAGAAAGGAAGAGAAAGTGTTAGTATTACTGGAACAAGTGCTACCGAAAGATATGCGTCTTCAACCGTTTCTTGAAAATGGCTACGGACTCAGCAGCTCTGGTTGAGTTGGGTCATTCCACCAGCAGGGAACAGTCATGGTAAAGGTCTGAGAAAGAGATCTTGTGCCTCTTTGACGTGGCACCACAAGATGACGTTCGCTTGCAGAGCGCAAATTTCTGGATGGGACATAATTTACTTTACTGAAGCCAACTTTACTGAAGCTAACGTCTGTCTTGTTTCCTATAGTCTAACATTATAATGGTAATGTTACGCCGTCATGCCTGTGTGTTTTGTACCAGACTGCACACACACGAGCTTGGTGACGTACGGTGCGAGACGAGAGATAAAGTTCATTGAGCGATTTTCACATTAAACTAAATGTTACTCTTCTGTTTCATGACAAACTGCAACTTTCTTGACTTTCATAATTATCTTTTAAATTGACAAACATCATATGTGTAATTCAGGGCACAGCTCAGACGGAATAAAAAGATAAGTTGTCTCTCCCATTGACTACCATGCATATTTTTTCTGAAATAAGGTCCCATGAACCGGAAGCGGGGGGAAGGGACTTAGGCTCTCTATTCTAACTACATACGTGCGTGTCATGTTCACGCCTAGAGGAGGCAAAGCGTAACACTGACACGCATCCGCTAGTGGACCAGCGTGTGTATTACACGCTTTGCTGTGATGCCGGGTTTGCAACAGTGGTCGAATCTACATGCCACCGGCCACAGTCACAACAAAGATGGCTACCTACGATGAAGTTGTCAGTGAGCTGAGGCATTTAGCAACTGTTTTTGAAAACAATGCTAACGTTATCAGTATTGATTTTATTATTTTTCGTTTGGACACTCTGACAGAAGTGTTTCAGTTAGCGGCACACATGGACACAGATGTCGACAATGTAGTTTTTCAGAATCTGGAGGAAGCGGCCCATCTTCTTAACTCAAGGACCACAGAAAAACATTTCAGATCTCAAACTTACAGCGTTCTAATTCTTCCGGTCTATTAGCAGCTTCCCTTAAGAGGTCGGACACTGAACGTCTGCCTGCTGAGTTTGACATTACTAAACAATGCTTTATGGCGGGGGAAAAGCCATGTAGATTCGACCGATGCGGTAAAATCCCAACCAACCAATGGGCAGAAGTTGACCCCTTAAGACACAGCCCCTCCTCATTTGCATAATGAGGCAGAAATGCATACAGAAATGTAAAAACGACAGGCAGAAATAAATAGCATTGAAGAAATAAATAGGGTAAAAAATACAAAGGAAGAATAAAACAGTCAAAAATATTATAACATGCACATAAATAAATACTTTTAAAAAATAAGTAATTAATAAATAAAGTTGAAGATTATGACGGACAATAAATAAATAAGGTAATTATTACAAAGGTGAATAAATAAAGAAGCTATTTAAAAGAGATATATACATTTATGTCTCACTGATTTAACTAGATTTAACTAGATTACTAGATTTAACTTCTACCTACATTTATTTGTTTTTTTTTTATTTTTTGGGGCAATTAATTGTATGCTTATTTATTTATTGAGCATTTATTTATTTCTGTATTTATTTTTAAATATGGTAGAGTTGGTCCTCCATACATGACAATCCTGTAAATTTAATTAAAATTTATCACATGAGGAATTCATTCTCAGGCCCATTTTGTCCTTACATTCTTGCAAAAATAACTCCATGTCATCCCTGCACACAAAATGAAATAGAAAGGGCTCTCTGGAAGCTTCTGACTGTTCCAGGAGAGTGTTGCGGGCCTTTTCCTTGTCGTCTTCATTCATTCGAATGAAATGAGGCTCTTCCACTGGACCCCTGAGCAGACGGCTGCTGGAATGGAGCCCTTTCACAGCTTCTTTCATGACAGATTATTGGGAGCTCTTTATAAATGTGACAGATAAATGTATTATGTTAAGATATACAGGTGTAACTCGAAAAATTAGAATATCGTGCAAAGGTTCATGCATTTCTGTATTTAAAATCCTTTTTTTTAATTGATTTAATGTAATATTCTAATTTTCTGAGATTTTAAATTTGAAGTTTTCATAAGAATAAGAGCCCACCATCTCTGTATATTTGGAAAGTCACTGGAAGACAAAAATAGAAAAATCGTGATATTTCAACTGCTACAGCATCATAAAGGTCAATTACTTGAACTGGTATTAAGGAACATAAATCACTGTAAATGTCAAATTATAAAAAAAAATCTTCCTTGTTCCATATTTAAGAACTTAAAAAAATAAAAACACCACCACACCAATCATTGGTTTAATTATATCAAAATGTCTCACCATCAACATGAAGACTCCACAGTCTACACCACCAATCTGATGGGGGATATCCTAAATTTTTTTTTTTTAAATTATCCAGTTTATTAAGGGTTTGACACTTCAGCAGTCCCAACTTTAGCAGACTTCTTTATAACCAACCTTGTTTTTCAGTAGCACCCATGTGCCAGGTGCAATTTTGGCTGTCATCTTACTGCAACAAAAATACACAAAAACAATAAAACAGATTTGGTAATAAGTTGTTACGTTGTGCAGCACACAGTTTGAAGTTCTGAATCCATGCAAAAACACAGCAGTCAACAGTATTTGGGTCTTTCTTGTAAAAACTGTCACAGCATGCAAAATCTGAACATCATGCAAGTAACCATTAAGCAAGTTTATTAAACTCAACTATAAAATATCATTAACTCACAAACAATGCATTTAACAGAGGAACGTGGAACAAACACTTTAACACCTTCACAAGATAAACATCTTCAAAACGTCACCGCGAGGCCCATTTACAACACGCACCAATTTATCGAACCATCAGTAGAATTTTTTTTTTTAATACAATAAAGTATGACAACATATTCAAGGTTCAATAAGATGATAAAGTTAAGCACAAGTTAAATATTTAACAGATAAACGCTGAACTAAATTATCGGATATTATTCGTTAGAAAATGTTAATTTACCATTAGACAACTCACCGTGCTCTCCGTCATGCTTGTCTGATTGTCAATCACTCCGCCCCGCACTTCCGGTTCTGGGTTCTGTATAATTCCGGTATATATGGGTTATTCCGGTATATATGGGTTCTGTATAATGATGGGTTAGTGTGACGTTGTTCCAGAGAGTCGTGTTACGGTTACGTGTTTTAGTGAAGCACTGTGGAGCTTCTGGCCTGACAGTGGAAACGCAGGCCCGGTGCTACTGGCCCGAGGCTATTAGCCCGGCACGGCCCGTTTAAAGCCCTGGCTCGCACTGGCCCGACAGTAGAAACGCGGCTACTGATCCACTGCCTCTCTGTCCTCTCCCTCTCCCTACTGTTGAATCATCTGATGATGATATTATCTAACATTGCACGTACTTCAGAAATATAGCGAATAAAGAAGGCATAAATACTAATAACAATAGTTCACAGTCAGTAATTCATACTGTAACATTTGTTTGTTCGAAATAACAAACCTGTTCACCCGAAGGAAAACTCGACGAAGTGCTATTAGAAGACATCCTGTCATAGCTTTTTGGTACATAATGGCTACCGTAGAAGCAACGCACATTTGAAAAAGCGAGACGCTGGAGAGCAGTTTGTTTGAATGCAAAATACAATTTCACCGCTAGATGGGAGTAATTCCTACACAATGTCCCTTTAAACAGTAAACAGAAATAAAACAAGTATAATGGATCCGTGCTGGAGGTCTTAAAGTGACAGCATTAAAATGTACCTGCTGTTGTTATTAATTTTTAATGCTGACTCTTCTCCTTATCAAAAAAGCCTATGCATTGTTTTGTATACACCTGATTACTTAATACCTTTTATTTAGTATTTCTTGTTTATAAAATAAAATTACTCATATCTAGGCATGTGCCGGTATCAAATTTTCATGCTGCGATTAATTGATTGAGCTTTTATCACGGTATACGGTATTATCACGCTATTTTAATTGCACAAGAGAAACGGATGTATTGGGGGGGGGGGATGTAAAAAAAAGTATTGCATCACAATAGGTGTAATTGTGATTGTCAAAACATTTGGTAACTTTAAAAGTATTGCTTAACACAATTTTCATGATTTCAGTTTAATCTTGATTCAATATTGACTCTATTTGGATAAATATTAGGTAGGCTACAGTAGATGTTAATTTACATGTTAATTTTTCTCAAGAAAAAATATATCTCACATAATGCTGTAAACATACAGAGCCCTATCAGCTGGTATTATTAAAGGTTAAAAATAACAAATTAAATATGTAACGACTCAGGGGTGGATCTGATTACGGGGAATTTGCATATCATAATTCATAATTAATAATTAATAATTATTCATACAGGTTTGTATCAGATCAGTCTTACATGTTAATACATCTCCCGATAAGGGATGATACGTTACTTTACCTGCATACAAGACTGCATGCTTGCATGTGTATGGCAGCCAACCGCAAGTTGATTGCGATTAGCTACACAGATCACGTTTTACAAATAGGTAACATTAATTAGCTCAACTAATTTATAGAGTTTAGGAAAATCAATTCTGTGGCCACAAGAATTAGTCTTCCCGCCCTATAAACCCATACTCTTTAAAGTATCTTTAATTTGTAAAGCTCGTAGCTTTTGGATAGGCATTTCAGGGACCCGAAGTATGAGCAGACAGTCAATCCATCAAATGAGTATCATGAAATTTAATAAGAAATAACCAGCCTATGCATTTACTAAAATTACATGGGATATATGTATTTACAAACATAATAAACAACGAAACACACAAACATTACAAACATAATAAACGACAAAACACAATAAGGCATCGATGAACGAGAAATGCATAGAGACAGAGAGAGAATTTTTAGCAAGGTGAAGTTATGCACGAGGGAGTTTTATAAAGACCCGAAGATCTTACTAAATAGCAAATTCGCATAGACACGGGACTTTGAGAGACAACAAGACTTCAACACATCTTAAAAGCGTGATCAAACACGGATACTTGCACAGGCAGGTAAACTCTTTGCATGGCTTGTGAAGAAGCCTGTGTGTGTCTCTCGGCCCTGCGCATCATGCGGTCACCTGCGCGCGTTTCTCCTTCAAAGCGAGCGCGCGCTCGTTTAAATGTCTCTTGTTAGATGGATTTGCTGAAAAGACATGTTCCGCGTTGTTCTTTTCGATCGTCGATTGGAATTACACAGAGACTTATCTAAGACTGAAAAACATAACCTAAACTAGAAGCAAAACAAAAGAAAGAGATCCCCAAAGGGAACTCCCGAAGGAATCACATTCTGGCGAGAGTGAGATAGTAAGACAAGAGAGAGAGAGAGAGAGAGAGAGGGAGAGAGAGAGATAGAGAGCGCATTGGAAATCTTCACCCAGACAATAACCTCTCTGAAACAACACGAAAAACATCATCTTAATGCTTCCTAGAAGCTGAAAGATACTTGCAAAGTTTGGTCTCTCTGTGTCTTGTTGCGTGTTCCTAAAACGGCCTGTCCAGGCCGCGTGCAGGAGCGGACGTTCTTTGTTCCGTGTGCGCGCGCGTCACGTGGCGTTCGGCGCGCGCGCTTTGAATAGAGGTTTAAAGTCTTTAAGGTAGCATTACCAAATTCGGCTGAATTCATCTCCTCTCCTGTGAGATGAATTAGGTTGGACACTTAAAGAAAACAAAACTTTTAAACAAACAAAAGAAAGAAAGGATTTCCCGAGGGGGAAATCGTATCGGAGACTAGCTACATGACTAAAACAGACATAGGCAAGCAAGTTCAGAGCGCGAAAAAGAGAGAGCCCCTTGGAGCTCAGAAGCGCCATTTATCACCTTGGCGAAATCCAGCCTCTTCCTTTGGGCTTGTCCAATGAGAGGGTTGGAATTCACAGGCGGGATTTTGGTTTTTATTGCTCTTTGTCTGCAAAGAGGGAGCTCCTGCATGCATGCTGGGGGGGGGGGGGATTGGGTTTGTCAATCGCTGAAGAACCATGAACTATTCTTGTAATACTAATATGTTGTATCATATTTCATATCTACCAACGTATCATATACACAGTCTGTTAAATCTTCAAAGTACCAATTTAGCAAAACCAAACACGCTATAGGTGAGATTTGGTTAACCCTACTTGGCAGAGTTTGAAACATTAAGTATTAGCGCTTACATGAAACAAACCACATAAAAGGAAAAATCATGTGATGGAACATTAGGTGCATGTTAATACATTTATCACATGGTTATATATATATATATATATATATATATATATATATATATATATATATATATATATACATGGAACATATAGGATTGAACGGGTTTCATTTCTCCTTCTCCAGGACTCAAGTCCCTGGACATTCCTTTGGGGTCGTAAACCTGTAAGCGGACACTTTCAGCCAGTGTTAGCTGGATTTGGGGGGAAGTTTCACAGACTTGTTAGGAGTGAAAATGCTGGATTATTCATTAAAATGCATAATACAAGCATTTATCGTTCGTTTAGAACTACCATGCAGTCAGGTATCTTCTGGGCACTCAGACCCACATAACAACATATAACATATATCTCATTAAGATGTCCTTAATGGGGAAATTCATACCAGTTTGTGTATGTGCGTGTGTGTTGAAGTCCCAGGGTTTATGGGAAGAAATACATTTAGTTATTTGGATGATCCTTCATTCCGCTCAGTCCTTACAATATAATGCGGTTTTCATTATAATAAAAATTATGTAATGACACAAGTAAAACTATAATAAATAGCGTGTAATATAATGCGCATATTTAGCAAAATACTCCTCTCTATAGTTATATCTACTAGTTTTTCTAGTCAACTAACGTGCTGGTCATTAAATGGCTTTCCTGAGGTAAATGTAACGTTCTGTGACATATTGTTCTCCTGCAGTTTTACTGACCTCTTTCCGTGGTTGAAAAACACTGATTGATCGATATTATGTATGAGGCATACCTGTCGGTAAGTTGTAGGCTACTTTATCTTTATATAAAAGTATCAGATGATCGGTTTACTTGAACTGAGGCGCTACAGCGATCTGTCACGTCACATTTACAAGCGCCAAAACGGCATTTATTGTCTGAATTTCGTAATAAAATGGACAGAACCTGAGTGAGAGCTGATATATTTTTTCATATCAAAACTAACCTGCTCTTTCTAGTCTGTCGGTGTCAGTGTCCTCTTTGTTCTGTGATTTTTCTCTGCGTGAGAAAATGGATGTGTGGCGTGAGAGCGTGTGAAAAGTGTCGATTGCGTGAGTCTCAAGCTGAATGCATGAGAGTTGAAAGAGTTTTAGAAGGGGATAAATCGTCTGCAGTGTTCGTCCTTCCGCCATGCTTCTTCTCCATGTGAGGATTGTTTATTAGACTAGAGTGCGCACCAGCGCCGCATGCACTCAGAGCTTATACATGTGGGGATTGTTTACATCAGAGTGCCACGTGTTTTGCGCATATACGCAGTGTTTTCTTAAGCGTTTCATGGAAAATAAGATAATGCGCGTTCTAAAAATCTAAATTCGGATCTATTATTTTTCACGGTATTTTGAAGTGCCCACGATAACAATATCGTGCATATTCATTACCGTGATTTATCGCATTACCGAATACCAGCACATGTCTACTCATATCTTGACATAAGATATACGATTTTGGTCATAACGCCAACCTCTAAGTGTAGGCAATTGCTTTGAGCTTAAGCTTATTGGGATGGCCTATTTCTTTTTCACTCTAAATGTATACAAAACAAAAAGGCTATTAGGTTACTTATATTAACCTATAGCTTAATTGTAAGCTACTATGTCTTCATGCTATTTTAAAATAAGATCTTATGACTTTGATCAATTCATTTTTTGTTCAGATGACGATCTGTTTTACATTCGCAACAAGATGTCCCAAAAATGTAAAGTTGTGTGCAATGCAGAGGAGGCTGATGCACTGTTTAAGGAGTTCCATCACAGTGACAGGTGCACATGTTGGACAACTTAAAACAAGAGATATCATTTTTCAGCGCTTCTACTGACCTGGGATGTCAGCAGACATAGAGAAATGGGTAGGCTTATTAGAACTTAAATTAATAAAAAAAAATTATCATCATATAACAAGGTATAATTTACAATAATTTCATATATTAAATGTTTCCAGGTATCTGAGTGTTCAGTCTGCCAGAAAAATGAGAAGGCCATAAAGCTTGAGACAGCCTACACACCAATCAAGGTACCAACTTTCAAATAATACATATATATAATAACAGTAACCTAGGAGATAGATGAGTGATGGGAATCAGCACAAAGACATGTGACATGAAAACAAACTGAAAGTTCATGAAAACAGAAACTAACAGCATATAATGGTGATAAGTAATGTTTTTCTAGAGCACATTTATAAAATTTTAATGTATTGTGAAAAGTGTTATACAAAATAAAATTGTTTTGTTTCTTGTCTGTTGACAGACCAAATGTCCATTTAAACTGGTTGGAATAGACCTAATTGGAAAGTTGGTAAAGACTGACCAGCAAAATCAGTATATCTGCGTTATTATTGATTATTGCACAAAATGGGCGCAGGCGTATCCTCTGACATCAAAGTCGGCTGCAGAGGTTACAAAGTGCATCTTAAAATTTGTGTACAAGTTTGAAGTGCCAAAACGGATTCTTACTGATCAGGGCAGGGAGTTTGTCAACTCTGTAAGTAATTTAATTTTCAACTACACAAATGCTTTTAAGTACTGCATGTTCCTCCCTGTTTTAAAATATTACTCAAATAATATAACAAAATATTATTTTCACATAACCCCTGTAGATCAACACTAAAGTCTGTGAAGTGCTTGGAATCAAGAAAAGCCTCTGTGTCCCATACCACCCTCAGACCAACGGATTGGTGGAGAGGATCATTGGCACCATACAGAGGTGAAAAATGCATCCACTACAGTACATATTTACATTGATCCGCCACAGCAAGAAACCCACTGACAGGTTAAGAGAATAACATTGAATATATTATTACAATGTGACACAGATAAACAGGAGAGGAAACACAGGTATTATTGAGCATGAACTTTATTAGACAGGTAGCGGATCAAATGAACAGCAGATAAGTAAGTAATTTGGATATAGGTTGCAGACAGTCACCCTTAACTTTTTTTCTTTCTCTTTTTTGCAGGTGATGATGGGGAACATCAGTCCAAGGATGTGTGTAGCACGAAAAAGGTGAGCATGCAGGTAAATAGGAGTCAGGCAAGAGTTCTCACGTGGAGACGAGACCGGACAACAAGTTCTACGGGAGGAGGAGGTATTTCATCAGCACTAGGCCCTCTGGAGGAAGGGAGAAGAGATGCATGATGAGGTTTAAGCAGTGGCGCATGGAAGGTAGGAGCAATCTTAAATTGAAGAGGTAGGTTTAAAGGATATGTGAAGTCATTGGTTTGCCACTGAATGGTGAATGAGCCAATCAATCGGGGACTGAGCTTGCTGGGAGGCCGCCGGGGACGGATGTCCCTGGTAGAGAGCCAGACCTTCCACACAGGATGGAAAGTGTCCTATACTTGCGTTGGCCTTATGTCTCTGTACTGCCCTCTGAAGATGTCCCACACCCTCTCACTCCCCTTGGTCAACTTCAACCAGGATGCAGGTGTTGGTGTCGGAGGGAGGTAAGTGTGTGACGTGGGTCTATTGGGAATGGGTAATGGTTGCAGCTTGTCTTCTGGAAGGTGTCTCAGAGTTCTGGAAACAGTGCATGTGGATCAGCCGCAGAACAAGCATTGTCCTTAACGGCAGTGGCCCCTGATCCATCTGAACAGCAGATCCATCAATGACGTAACCGAGGAATTGGATGGAGGGACAATGGAATTCGCACTTTACCAATTTCTGGTAAAGATGGTATTCCCTGAGTAGTTGAAGGACCTGCGCAACATTCCTGTGGTGTTCAGCCAGATTCCAAAAATAGATTAGAGAATGTCATCAATGTAACGAATAACGAATTGGTGGAGCATGTCTCGGAACACCTCATCCATGAAACCCTGGAACACAGACAGTGAATTAGCCAGCCCGTTCGGCATAATCCGGTACTCATAGTTGTGTTAAGGAGTCGGTCTTCCATTCAAGACCATTCCATTCCTTCCCCTCCTTTCCATGAATTCAATTGATTGACTTTCAGTAGATATAATACATGAAATTCATTATAGTTTCATAAAGTTTAAAATGGTCTAATCTAAGTCTATTCAGATTACAAAGAAATATTAATAATTTAAAAGAGATGTGGCCATTGTTCAATCATATCGTCTTTCTACGTATATTTGTTTAAGCCTTCTCTTCATATTTCTCTTTATAATTTTTTTAAAGTCCTGGTCAAGGATAAGCCCAATACCTGGGACCAATATTTGGATGCTGCTATGTTTGGGCTACGGACAAAGAAGCAGCTGACAACATAGTTCTCCCCTTTTTATTTGATGTTTGGGAGAGAAGCACGCTACCCATCCGAGGTCCCAGAACATTTTCAGGTTCATGTTTCCTTCAAAAATGAAAACAGTGAAGAAGTGGTGGCCATCGACATTGAACACCATGAAAAAATTATGGATATTGTTGAAAAGAATGTTGAAAAACACACTCGAGAACGAGGACAAGGTTATCACAAAAGGAACACCAAAGCCTTCTGGTGGGAGCCATGGTGTGAAGGAAGAATGTCCGCAGTGAACAGCGGAAAGGAGGAAAACTGGATCCAGAATATTTTGGTCCCTTTATGGTGACCAAAATAGAGGGGAGAAGTGTTGATCTTGTGGATTCAGAAGGTCAAACCACACGAAAGGGCAATATTGACCACCTCAAAGACCATCATGAGGAGACCCCAAGGATACCTCACAATTTGAGGAAGCATCAACCACTTCCCTCCTCTCCTCTCCAGCTGCTGACTCTTCTCCTCTTCCCGTTCTCTCCTCTCCTCTCCAGCTGCTGACTCTTCTCCTCCTCCCATTCTCTCCTCTCCTCTACAGCTGCTGACTCTTCTCCTCCCGTTCTCTCCTCCTCCAGCTGCTGACTCTTCTCCTTCTCCCGTTCTCTCCTCCTCCAGCTGCTGACTCTTCTACTCCTCCCATTCTCTCCTCTACTGCTGCTGACTCTTCTCCTCCCGTTCTCTCCTCCTCCAGCTGCTGACTCTTCTCCTCCTCCCGTTCTCTTCTCTCCAGCTGCTGACTCTTCTACTCCTCCCATTCTCTCCTCTACTGCTGCTGACGCTTCTCCTCCTCCCGTTCTCTCCTCCTCCAGCTGCTGACTCTTCTCCTCCTCCTGTTCTCTCCTCCTCCAGCTGCTGACTCTTCTACTCCTCCCATTCTCTCCTCTACTGCTGCTGACGCTTCTCCTCCTCCCGTTCTCTCCTCCTCCAGCTGCTGACTCTTCTCCTCCTCCTGTTCTCTCCTCCTCCAGCTGCTGACTCTTCTCCTCCTCCTGTTCTCTCCTCCTCCAGCTGCTGACTCTTCTCCTCCTCCCGTTCTCTCCTCCTCCAGCTGCTGACTCTTCTCCTCCTCCCGTTCTCTCCTCTCCAGCTGCTGACTCCTCTCCTCCCGTTCTCTCCTCTCCAGCTGCTGACTCTTCTCCTCCTCCCGTTCTCTCCTCTCCAGCTGCTGACTCTTCTCCTCCTCCCGTTCTCTTCTCTCCAGCTGCTGACTCTTCTCCTCCTCCCGTTCTCTTCTCTCCAGCTGCTGACTCTTCTCCTCCTCCCATTCTCTCCTCTACTGCTGCTGACTCTTCTACTCCTCCCATTCTCTCCTCTACTGCTGCTGACTCTTCTCCTCCTCCCATTCTCTCCTCTACTGCTGCTGACTCTTCTCCTCCTCCCGTTCTCTTCTCTCCAGCTGCTGACTCTTCTCCTCCTCCCATTCTCTCCTCTACTGCTGCTGACTCTTCTACTCCTCCCATTCTCTCCTCTCCAGCTGCTGACTCTTCTCCTCCTCCCGTTCTCTTCTCTCCAGCTGCTGACTCTTCTCCTCCTCCCGTTCTCTTCTCTCCAGCTGCTGACTCTTCTACTCCTCCCATTCTCTCCTCTACTGCTGCTGACTCTTCTCCTCCTCCCATTCTCTCCTCTACTGCTGCTGACTCTTCTCCTCCTCCCGTTCTCTTCTCTCCAGCTGCTGACTCTTCTCCTCCTCCCATTCTCTCCTCTACTGCTGCTGACTCTTCTACTCCTCCCATTCTCTCCTCTCCAGCTGCTGACTCTTCTCCTCCTCCCGTTCTCTTCTCTCCAGCTGCTGACTCTTCTCCTCCTCCCATTCTCTCCTCTACTGCTGCTGACTCTTCTACTCCTCCCATTCTCTCCTCTACTGCTGCTGACTCTTCTACTCCTCCCATTCTCTCCTCTACTGCTGCTGACTCTTCTCCTCCTCCCATTCTCTCCTCTACTGCTGCTGACTCTTCTCCTCCTCCCATTCTCTCCTCTACTGCTGCTGACTCCTCTCCAGCTGCTGACTCTTCTCCTCCTCCCGTTCTCTCCTCTCCAGCTGCTGACCCTTCTCCTCCTCCCATTCTCTCCTCTCCTCTACAGCTGCTGACTCTTCTCCTCCTCCTGTTCTCTCCTCTCCAGCTGCTGACTCCTCTCCTCCTCCCGTTCTCTTCTCTCCTCTCCAGCTGCTGACTCTTCTCCTCCTCCCATTCTCTCATCTACAGCTGCTGTCTCGAATGGGGCCTTACAAACTTTTTTATTCGGACATTGTGAGGATGGCTCCCAATGAAGAGCTTGAAAGTGAGGTGAGCTTAATTGAGTGACTGACTTGTCTAGTTGGTTTGTATATATTTTATCCAAGGTAATGCTACATATCCTTTACTGATTTACTCTCATTTACCTGTCTCACAGGTCATCAATGAATACATAGCCCACACAGTAAAAAAAAAAAAAAGAAAAAAGAGAGACAAAAAGGCACTTCACATTGATTTGTTTGAAATGACAAACATATGGGAGGGGAAAAACTCAAGACTGAAGGTAGGCACTGGACAATCTTTTTTGTAGGGACTGTTTAGGTGGATTGTAATTTAATAGATTTTATTAACTGATTTTGTAAATGATTATTATCTGTTTTAGTGTGATCCAATAAAGTACAGTGTAATTTTGGGGGCTGTCCATGAGCCTGGTCACTGTATATTGGGGGTAAGACCAAGTACCTTGCTCTGTGCATTGCTGACATTTGTTGAGAGCAACAATATTACCAATAGCTGTAAAACATGACTAGAATGATATTATACAATAATATATTGTAATATAATAATCTACATGTAATCTTTACGGCTGAAAAAAGGAGCCATGTGTTGGATCCCCTGGGCAAATGTTAATTCAAAGTCAAACAGTGTTTGGAGTCCACAAGGTAATTGTTGTGTCCATATATGCAAAACGTTCCCTTTTAAAAACAAAACTAAAATATGTGTAAATATGTAAGTGGCATAATTTTACCTTTTGCCTTGTCTTTTCAGGGCCTTCGTCAGAAAACCAGGCTGCAATGTATCCAGGTGGACAGCCAACACAGCTCCACACACAAATGGATGGCACTTCATGCGGTTTATTTGTTCTGAAAGTAAGTTTGTTTTTGTCACTCTGTCCACTTTATTATACTGGTGTCTACTTCATTATACAGTAGGTAGCCAACCAGAATGCCTATTACCGCCGCGACTCGTGCCGCGGCAAATCTACCGCGGCAAAAATAAAATAGTCGCATTTCAAAGTCGTTCGCGAAATGACCGCCAGGTGGCACAAACTGGCATTTAGCAAAACAGCCGCAATTGCCGCATTTTGAAACGTAAGTCAATTAACAGTAAGGATGAAATACTACAACTATGGCAATTTCCAAATAAGCAACAAACATAAAAAATTAAAACAAGAACTATTTGCATTTTCTGTAGGCTACAATAATGAAACAAAGATTTGGTGAAGTTGAAACTGCATGTTAAAGTAATAATTTTATTATTAATTAAAGACAGAAAATTTTGTTAATGTTATTTAAACAAACGATCATACAATTTATAGTATAGTAGTAGCCTATACATAGACGTTTATTTGTACGAACTATTAGGCTATATATCTATGTTTCTATCTGTTTATTAAAAAACACAGCACAAGGTCTTGTAAAAAAAAAACAAGAATGTGACTGATTGAATATGTAAAAAATTAAATTAAATTAAACAAACGAAACAGAATAGAACAAACTTTTAGAACAAAAATTAATAAAAATAAAAATAATTTAGCCTACAACAGATTCGGTTAAATTTAACGAAAGCAAAACTTAATTAAGTAAAAGTACATTTAAACAGAACATAACAAACTTTTAGAGCAGAACATTTTATGAATCAAAAGTTAAAATAGGCCTCTCTCGCAGTCAGTGGAAATAAATTAGGTGCAATAACGCTACACTATTGAGGAATGAGAGGATTGAAGAGCGCTTCTCTCGTGTGCGCGCACACTGACTGATGAACAACCGAAGTTCTGGGCATTTCTCAGTGAGAAAAGTTGTGGTCGAGTGGTAGAACTTAAGTGGTTTCTATAATTTAGATGACACGGGTTCAAATCCCGAATAAACACGGGCTATTTATAAAATACAATTTCAATGCATTTCCATTTTACACAAAGGAACAAATATTAGGCTATCCAACAGAATGACTGAATTTTTATCAATCTGTATAATAATTCCAATCGTAATTTCAAAAGCAGTTCTGTTAAAAAAATAGAAAAAAAACTTCATGGGGTTCCATACAGAAAGAGTTTTTAAAAACATGGTTGTGTAACAAGGTGCGATTTGCTGGTGGGGGATTTCCTATTAGTAGCCTAATTCACCAATAGACCATATCAAATATATTACATAGGCTATTTTTAAAAATATGCAACACGCACGTTTAAACAACAAACAATAGCCTACAATCTGAACCGGCGCTTCTGCTCCTGTATTGAGAGATATCATGCAGCGCGTTTCAGTTACGATCCTGGTTCCAGTGGCCTTGATATTCACGGCTTTTCAAAATGTCACAAAGCGCTTTGAGATGTTTTTGAACGAAATATTGATGTTTATAATGAAGTGTTTTGGCACACCGAGTGGCGCTACGCATTGTTCTAAAATTGGGTTTTATTCTGGCATGTTGAACTAGAGTTCGACAAACGCGGCGGCGCTTTCACTTGAATTGATTTTTTCTCATAACAGCTAAAAGAACTTAAAAGACTAGCCTTCGCCGTAATTTTTGGTCATACAGATAATATGTCATCTTTTAAAACTGTAAAAGGTCTACAATATGCTAACGATAAAACGTTTTCTCGCTCATGTGAACGAACACACTGGAGAAAGAAACGTCTGGTCATTTAACAGAGAAAATTCATGGCCGAGTGGTAGAACTTACGGTTCGGTCATTTAGATGACACGGGTTCAAATCCCAAACAAACTTGGGACTTTAGTAAATTTTGTATTTGCCTATTAATGCATTTTATATCCTATTATTAATGAAGATAGATTTGTCTAGTTCTAAAACTGTGTTACAGCATAGGCTATAGTTTTTGCTTATATTTATAAAATAAAATTGCCAAGCATTTCCATTTTACACTGGAACAAAATGTGGGTGGGTTAAAAATAAAAAATTTTTTTTATAAATAGGCCTGTAGAACAAAAGATAGAATCAATTTTAGAAATGAAAAATAGAATCAAAAGTTAAAAATAAAGATAACAATAAGCTTAGCCTATTCCTGTGGGGACCAGCGCAATAACAAACAAACAAAAAAGTTGGCTACACCAAAAGACCGTCATATCTGCACTCAGTGAAAATAAAGTAGGCTAGGTGCAATAACGCTGAATATTTGTAGCTAGGGTTGCCACCTTCAGTGTGGCAAAATAAGGGACACCCATTCACGGCCCCCAATCACAATAATTTATGGTCTGATCTAGGGCTGCACGATTTGGGGAAAATGTCATATTGCGATTATTGAGGTCAATATTGCGATTGCGATATGTGATTGCGATATAATAAACAAATGGTTTCATGAGTCAACTTGTTTGGTTCTAAAGCAAATGCACTCACAGATTAGTGATGATTCTGAAATGTGTATTTCTCAACTCAAACTAGCAATAACAACTAAATAATTGATAACACCTATAATGATAAATAGCTATCAATTTTTTTAAACATTTATTAGGCTTCAAAAAATATAACAGCTTTTAATTTAAGTGAACTTCAAACAATCCTCACATAAACCCATAATAAATGTCATATTTACCTAGCTGTGACCTTCCTGTCTAACAGGTAGGACATATACAGAAATTGAATAAAGTTATTAAACAGTCTACGCTGCATAAATTATTTATTATATATAGACTATTCCTTATTAAAGCTAATTACTGACAGAAAGCTTTATTGATAGCTGGCCCTTTAAGAGCGCTGCTGACAGAGACGCGGATCTCACACTCGCCTCATTCTCTCACAACTCTTTATGTCCATCATAAGACTGCTCTTATGTTATGAAAATACTTGACAAATGACATTTTGGCATAATTGTGTGTGTTATTGTTCGTTCAAGCGCGAAAGAGAACTGTATTCTTTCGCGCGGTCTGTGCATGCGCTACTGGCGCGCGTCTTTCTGTGAGTCACATTCAGGACATTCACAAGCAGCTCTTTTGACTTGTCGTGCATTGGTTTAAAGCAGGTTTGAAGTTTTTATTCAACTATGTGTGGGCCTTATGTAAAATACGGGACAAATCGCGTCCCTTATTGATTTGATACGGGACGCATCATTTTACTTGTAAATACGGGACGATTCCGTATTTTAAGGGACGGGTGGCAACCCTATTTGTAGCCTACTATTCTACTGAGGAATGAAACGAATGAAGAGCGTTTAGCCGCCTTTCCACTGCACACGACATTCGCATACGATTGTCGGATTTCGCCCCCTAGTGTCAGTCGCATGGAACTTTAATTACAATCGTACGCGGCAACATGGGAGAAAAGTTGATTCTTGCAGTCTCCGAATACCCCATTCTTTATGATATTACTCTTGAATCATACAGAAACGTCAGCAGGAAAAATGAAGCTTGGAAGAGAGTTAGCGATATTGTCGGTCTGCCAGGTGGGTTTTGATTGCCAAATGTGCAGAATGAATGCAAATCTTTGTCCCGCCTAAATTACCATCTAGTATTTCAGTGCAGTTGTATTATTCCACGTGGTTGACATATTAACAATGAACAATGCTATCAGTTTTTAAAATTTTGTTTAATTTAAAATGTAAAGTTATGCTCATATGCTACTGTGATATGAACTAGTAGTATGAAAATAGTCTGAATTAAAAAAAATAGCATGATTAGGCTAGCAGTATGAAATTAGCAGTGTTGGGTGTAGGCTAATTAGTAATGATCTAAAATTAAAATAAGGGATCACTCTTCATGTTTTTGTAATTTGATTAGTAAATTAAGATGTAAGTTTACAGTTATGAGAGTTAATTTTACAGTTATCTAATTGTTTTTAAACTTAACAGTGGATGAGTGCAAGAAAAAGTGGAGGGATCTCCGTGATGTTTATGTCAGGGAAAGGAGAGAGGAGAAGAAAAGAAAAAGCGGAGCAGCTGCCAGCCAGAAACGGCCTTGGCGTTACTATCATATAATGTCTTTCCTCCTACCATTTATCTCTTCTCGGCCCACATCTGGGAACATGGAAGTGGAGGAGAGACGAGAAGGGAGAAGAAATGAGGAAGATAGTGCAGAAGTAATGGCAGAGGAAATACATGTGCAAGAAAAGCAGGTAGGACAGGACACAACAGAAATAAGAGTAGAAATCAGTGCAGAAGAGAGTAGGATGGACTGCCTGGGAGAGGACGTGATTGGAGAGGAGGAGAGCAGAAAGAGGCAGTGTGGAAAAGACTTTGCCCAGCCACGACAACGTCGGAGGAGAGTTGAATCAGGATCTATGTCTTCTTTTGAGCGGACGGTCGTTGAAGCCATACAAACTTCCAGCTGCCCTGCCCCTGCTGGCTCAGAAGATCCTGATATGCAGTTTCTGCAGAGTTTGCTGCCAGCCCTGAAGAGACTTGAGCCTAAATGCAGGGAACTCACCAAACTGAAAATCCACCAGCTAATTTTTGAGGCTGAGTTTGACTGTGAGTTTTTGAAGTTTTTTTAAAATAAAATGTGAATAATGGTGCTAAAGTTATCTCTCCTTTTCCTGCAGAAATTTTCAACTGGACCTCCTATCTGGCTGGACCTCTTTACACACACACAAACACATACATACAGTACACACACACGTACACACACACACATACAGTATACACACATACAGTACACACACACACGTTATTATGTTCTTATATGTTCACTGACACACACACACACACACACACACACACACACACACACACACACACACACATGTTATTGTTTTGACATGTTCACTGACACACACACACACACACACACACACGTTATTATGTTTTGACATGTTCACTGACACACACACACACACACACAAGTACAGTACACACACACGTTATTATGTTTTCTGACATGTTCACTGACACACTGTTCTTTAATAAAGTTTTTGAGTACTCATTTACTTGAACGTGTGTTAATTGCTACCATGCATTGTTGTTTTAGCAACCAGTACCAAGATAAATTTGCTTTAAATATGATTTTCATATAAATAATGAAATTCTCTATTTAGTATAATTTAAATAGGTTTAATAGCTTTAGCATTGACATAATTAAGAGACACCATACACACTAAACTGGAAAAAAGCCTTTTGTGAAACTGAAGTGGCCCTTAAAAGGGCCTTTGGTCTGTTGGAAGGACTTCTACACCAGATGCTGCCATGGAACCTCACCATGTACAGAGGAAAAGTAAGATGCGTAGGTTTCCCTCACATGGACAGCCTCCCTCGAGGAATTGTTAGCACCTTGACGGGCGATGCCTTGCATGCTGCTGTTTGTTCCCTCCATTGGTGCAGAGGGGTTAGTAGTTTTGCTTCTCCGCAGGAGATTGTGGAGGACACATGTCGCTTTCACACATGCTTCGACATTTTGAGGGTGCTGACCCATGACCCTGTGGTACATCCTGAACCTAGATGCCAGAATGCCAAATGCATTTTCCACAACCAGCCTGGCCCGGGACATACGGTAATTGAAAATGCGTTGGTATCTTTGCAGGTTCTTTCCCGGATAGGGCCGCAGGAGATGGCGACGGAGTGGGAAAGCTTCGTCTGCAACAAAAGCATGAGGAAGTGGGCCTAGATGTTCAGCACCTGGTAGATGGGCATCTGGCGGGATTGTCAGGGTGCCGGCTTCAAGGGCCCTGCCAAAAGCAGAGTCCCTCAAGGTGCCACCATCGCTTCCACGGCCATAAGCACCGACATTTATCACCCGAAAGCAATAGTTGGCATCAACTACTGCAAGTAATACAATGGAATAGGTTCCTTTATAATTGTAGAAATGGGAGCCTGAGTTGGGTGGAGCTTGGATGACCACATGCTTACCATCAATGGCCCCTAAACAATTAGGGAAATTCCAGCGCACATTAAAGTCCTGGGCGATCGTCTGCCAATCTTCTTCTTGTGGCACTGGCATGTACTGATGCACCAGACCCTCCCAGATAGCCTTTGCCACCTCAGGGACAATGGTGGACACTGTAGACCAGCCCACTCTGAAGCGATAGGACAGTGAGTGGTATGAGTCTCCAGTGGCTAGGTATCTGAAATATAGATAAGTTGGTGGTAAACATTTATATTTAAAAAATGCAGGTAATGATATAAATAATATTGCATGAGAATAAATTATATTTACACATAATACATAATTATAAATTATAATTATATATATTTTTTCAGACAAAAATATATTTGTTATAGGCCTATTTGATGACCTGTCATGTTATACTATTTCATATACTTGATTTGGGTGTGTACAGTGGTCATTTACATATAGAAAACAGCAAATTTACCAACAACAAAATTGTGGGCAGTAAAAATATAAATTGTGGGCATATAGTATATATATATACTATATATATATATATACTATATATATAGTATATATATATATATATATATATCGTGCTCAGAATTAATGGTACCCCTGGTAAATATTATAAAAAATGGCTGTAAAAAAATAAATCTGCATCGTTTATCCTTTTGAACTTTCATTAAAAAAAATTTTTTTTTTAAAGTGGAGGGGAAATCACATTATGAAATAAATGTTTTTCACACATACATATACATGCACACATAGGCCTATATATACATATTTATATTTATATGTTACTGATTTAAGTTTGTACCTGAGACAAATTGCCAGGCGTTCGGCTGGGCTGATGGACTCCCGGAATGAAGTATCCTCCCTGGTAATTTTTGGGCCAACAGCCTGGAGAATCTCATCAAATTCCTCTCGTGAGACCCGAAAATACTCACGGAAATCTTCCCCGTTTTGGTTTAAACGCATCTCTTGCACTAAACGGTGATACTCGCCGAGATGTTTCCTCCGTGCCAGGTAGTGTTTTACCCACACTGATTTGGAGTATTTCTTTTTGCGTCTCCAGTAAATGAGTGCAACAACAAGAGCCTTTATTCTCTGTGCATTTACCATGGTTGAATGAATGAATGAATGAATGAATGAAAACATCAAAAATGACCGCCAATATTTTTGGAGGGAAAAGGAATACAACATTAAAACCAATAATATATATATATTAAATGCATCATTCTTTTAACCTATTTATGAATAACCATGCCTTTTTAAAAAGTATTAAGTGTTTCGGATCAAGTAAAAAAAAAATTTTTATTAATAATTCTCAACTTGCGCACACTGATTTGATTGGACTACATTGGAATACATCACATCCGGTCGGCCGGTCGCATACGGTCTAGCCGCAGAAGTTCAAATATTTCAACGGATCCAAAGCTCAAATCGGATCCGAATTTTCCGCATACGCATATGATCGGAACTACCCGCAGCTCCCGTACGACTCTCCATTGGAAATGAATGACTTCCGGTCTAACGGCTGTCGTTTGTCGTGTGCAGTGGAAAGGCGGCTTTTCTCTCTCGTGAGCGATATAATTTCATAGTAGCCTATAAAGGCTAGCTTCTTATAGCCCACTTTGTGTTAATTTAATTTGTAGAGGATTTATTAACTCAAACATTAACACTGAAATAAATGAAACTAAATTACTGTAAATTAATTAAAACATTGGCTTGACTTGCTATTAGCTAAGTTAGTCAGCAGCATTTGGGTTTTGCGTTCTTTATGATATAAGAATGAAATATAGTAGGCTACTACGTTGTTATGATCAGCATAATTTTCTTTAATAAAAGAAATATACAATTTAAAAACATTTCAATAGAAAAATTAAAATTATGAATTACATTCCCTTGTGTAACATAAGATGCGATATGGCCCTGAATGTGTTTTATGAAATCATGAAAAGTGTTACCGTTGCCGCTCGTCTAAAATCACAACACCAAATGCACACTAACGTGTCCCTGTTCGTGATATAGAATTATTGATGAACATCTTTACCTTTGTAGGCTACACACACGTTAAAACAAACACACACTTTTCGCCATTTAATGTAACACTTTCGGAAACAAGACTTTGGAAAAGTGTACGTTAATATTAATATGAGCACATGGAGATCCTTCATTCGTGTGCCTCCGCATTAATGCTTCAGACATGCTTGGGAGCTCAGTTGTGAGTCGGGGAAAAAAACAACATATTGCCAGCCTCATCTCAGGAGCTGGCTTGAGTTAGCTTAAAGTGGGGGAGGGTGCATATTTTGCATTTGAATGGTGTGTGTGACATTCTAAACATTTAACGCGTGACACGAACACACAACTAGTCAATGTTTATAAGATAAATGTCTCTCAACCATTAAAGAAAAACGTTAGACGGACTTGACACAACTGAGAAACATTTTTATCTGATCATAAACATTGACTAGTTAATATGTTTATGATAAGATAAACTCAGTTGTGTTTGTGTGCGTCACGCTTTAAATGTGTTAGAATGTCACACAACATTCAAATGCAAAATACAGTATGCGCCCTCGCCCTCCGACTTTAAATGCAAAAGCCTCTAACTAAGTCCGTCTAACGTTTTTCTTTCATATTAAAATTTTTTTCAGGCTCCTATTTATAGGTTTCTACCAAAGTACCGGCATGTCTGAATGGGCTGAGGCTGGGATTTAGTGATTTTAAAGTCAAAGTATTGGAGAGCATGCATTCAATATTTAATTTTTGGCTTTTAGAGGCTTTTGCATCAGTTGGGTCTTATTATATATATCAAATCTCTCTGCATTAATAATAAAAAAGTAGACCATGTTTGTTCGGGATTCAAACTTAATCAATTTTAGTGTTCTTTTACATTTTCATTTGTTTTTATATTGAAAGTAATACTATTTAGTTAGTCTGTCAAGTCAACAAAATCAGTCTTTTCTGATTTGTTCAATGTATGGATCTGTTTTGAAAAAATTCTCCCGTTGCTATGGCAGGTATCACTGTCAGTCAACTTCACAAAACAATAATTTAGCAGATTAAAGACAAGCATCATTATTTTCATTTTCTGACGCGATCAACTTTCTTTTTTTATTTATTTTCATTTCCCTCATCAGTTTGGTCGTGCAGCGGCTCTACATGGAATGTAGCAAATTTACGTTAATGTGGCATTGATAATTAAACAAAACGCTTCTGGTGCCTCCGTCTCCACATACTCAACGCGACATACATTCACACATCACGTTAACGCAGCGGTAGAGTTACACTCATGGGACATTGCAGTACATAAAAGTTCATTATTTGCCTGTACACTAAGGCCCTGTTTACACGAGAACGATTCCGGGTGAAAGCGTAAAAATATTTTATCGGATGTGCCTTTCGTTTACACGGCGACGGCGTTTTAGGGGTTTAAAAACGCAAAAAAATTAAACCACCCTCCAGAGTGGAAATCTTAAAAACGCTTCACCGTCGCGTTCCCGTGTAAAGGGTAAAAACTGGTAAAAATGCAAATCTGCTCTCGTCGCGTACGCGTTTACGTCACAGGCATTCGCCAGTACAGGAAAATAACATGAAAATAACAACCAACATGTCGGATTATTTCCAGACGTCGGACCTTCAAGTTGCCCTAGCAGCGCTGATAAACATACAAGAGTCTTTTCAGTAGTTGTACAAAATATTCTCAGATATTGGTGTTGTTGTGTGGCAGTGCTTCACATCGCCACCTAGCTCCTGGAGTGCATACTACATTGAATTTCACACACTTTTGCGTCACCATATGCATGCAGATTTCCCCCTCATAACGCTCGTCTAAACGCAGAATAAAAAGTGCTAACGCAACGCCACTTTTGCCTTTTCTCTTCTGATCGTTTCCGTGTAAACATAGCCTAAAGCTTCGCCTGTTAAACATTTAATTTGCGTGCTGTTGCGCGGGTCTAACATGCGCTTTTCTGAGCGCAAACACCCGAAGCACACATACCAAAACGTCAAACAGCGCCTGACTAAGTTATCTTTCAAGTCTTATTGCATTAATACTGTCAAATACATACACACAAGGTTTACATAAACAGTTGGTTATGTCTAAAGTGAAAGCACACGTTTCTGAGAGAAAATGGGGTGCGTGTCATATGCGTGTCTATTAGATGCGTCGGTCTTAAAAGCACCAGTAGCCTAATAGTAAATATGCTGCCACCACTTGTCCTTAAAGGGATAGTTCACCCAAAAATAATTATTTGCTCACTCTAATGCTGTTCCAAACCTGTATTAATTTCTTTCTTGTGTTGAACAAAAAAAAAATATTTTTATATTTTGAAGAATGTGGCAATCCAAACAGTTGCTGATCCTCATTGACTTCCATAGGAAAAATATATACTATAGAAGTCACTTGTTTTTGAAGCTGAAAAAATAAAGCTCTGTTTATGCCATTTGTATATTATGTTGTGTAGCCTATTTAAATTTTGCGCCACTTTGGCCTAAATGTTTGGCATTCCTTTTTTGTTTCATATTTTGTTACCTTGTAAGGCTTTGTTTTTAAAATAGGGAAATTAGTTTGGCAGTAATGCTCAATCACTTGCAAAATAGTAAAAACAACATGAAAGAGAATCGTGATTGAATCGTGATTTTCCTGAAAAAAAATCATATGATATTTTTGGCGTGCGCGTTTACAATAACCCCCCCCCCCCCTCCCCCTCCCCCCCAAAACTGTAAACCTAGGGGAAACACTGTTGTTTAATTATGTACTTTTGTTTAATAATTAATCTTATACTTTGACTAGTAAGTCAAAGTCCAAATCACAGTCTTTGTTGTCCCAACTTAATTGATATAAGTACCAATGTAGAACATTATATAGAAACTGTGTCTATTCCGCGTTTAGTAAGGCCAAATAATATATATAATGTAGAAAAATTTAATTGTAATTAAACCAGAAAATCTCAATATCAGTGATAAACAATTTCTAAAGCTAGGTCTTCTAAACATTAGATCGCTCACACCTAAGGCGGTTATTGTAAATGAAATGGTCACAGATAATAGTTTCGATGTACTTTGCCTTACTGAAACCTGGCTTAAACCAAATGATTATTTCGGTCTAAATGAGTCTACTCCGCCAGGATACTGTTATAAGCATGAGCCCCGTCTGATTGGTCGTGGCGGCGGTGTTGCAACAATCTATAGAGATATTCTTAATGTTACTCAGAAAACAGGTCACAGGTTTAATTCGTTTGAAGTACTTGTGCTAAATGTTACACTCTTAGATTTAAGAAAGAAATCCCTATTATCTCTAGCCTTGGCTACTGTATATAGACCTCCAGGGCCTTACGCCGATTTCCTAAAAGAGTTTGCAGACTTTCTATCAAATCTATTGGTCAATGTCGATAAAGCAATAATTGTTGGAGATTTTAACATACACGTAGATAACACAAACGATGCGTTAGGGACTGCGTTTACAGATTTATTAAACTCCTTCGGGGTCACGCAAAACGTCAGTGGTCCCATTCATCGCCTAAATCATACACTAGATTTAATTATATCATATGGAACCAATCCAACCGATATAGATATTGTACCGCAAAGCGATGATGTAACTGATCATTACATGGTAACTTGCATGTTACGTACTGCTGAAATTTGTCATGTTGCGCCACGTTATCGACCACGCAGAACAATCCTTCCAAACACTATAGATAGATTCTCAAATAGCTTACCTGATCTATCTCAGCTGCTCAGTGAACCCAAACAAACAGAAGAACTAGAGGAAATGACTAGCAGTTTGAGCACCATTTTCTCTAGTACATTAGAAACTGTTGCACCAATTAGATTAAAAAAGGTTAAAGAGAAAACTAGAGCACCATGGTACAACAATGCTACGCATGCTATCAAGAGAGAAACTCGTAACTTAGAGCGTAAATGGAAACAAACAAATTTAGAGGTCTTTAGAATCGCGTGGAAAGACAGTATGTCACATTACAAAAAGGCTCTTAAATCAGCCAGGGCTGAGCATCTCCGCAGACTAATAGAAAATAACCAAAATAATCCAAGGTTCTTATTTAACACCGTGGCCAGACTAACAAATAAACAGGCATCACCTGAGCAAAATATTCCGTTACAATGTAGTAGTAATGATTTTATGAATTTCTTCACTGAGAAAATAGAAAACATCAGAAACACAATTGTAAATGTACAATCTTTTATGGTGTCTTATGATTCAGCCTCAATTATCGCCCCTCAAGAACAACTACACCGCTTTACAACTATAGGACAGGAAGAGCTAAATAAAGTTATTATTGCATCTAAACCAACAACTTGTTTATTAGATCCAATACCCACTAAATTACTTAAAGAAGTGTTACCTGTAGTGGAAGAGCCTCTTCTCAATATTATTAATTCATCTTTATTTTTAGGTCACGTTCCAAGAATATTCAAGCTGGCAGTAATAAAACCTCTTATTAAGAAACCACAATTAGATCCAAATAACCTAGCAAATTACAGACCCATTTCAAATCTTCCATTTATGTCTAAAATACTAGAAAAAGTTGTGTCCGCTCAATTGTGCTCTTTCTTGCAAGAAAATGATATCTATGAAAAATTTCAGTCAGGATTCAGACCGTATCATAGCACAGAAACTGCGCTAGTTAAAATTACAAATGATTTACTTTTAGCTTCTGACCAAGGCTGTAACTCAATACTAGTTCTACTCGATCTAAGCGCTGCATTTGATACTATAGATCATAAAATACTCCTGGATCGACTACAAAACTACACTGGTGTTCAGGGACAGGCATTAAGCTGGTTTAGATCGTACTTATCAGACCGTTACGACTTTGTCTGTTTAAATGGGGAAAAATCAAAGATAACGTCAGTAAACTATGGAGTACCGCAAGGATCTGTGTTAGGCCCTCTACTATTCTCAATATATATGCTGTCACTTGGTAATATTATAAGAAAACATGGAATTAATTTTCACTGTTATGCTGATGACACTCAATTATATATTTCATCACGGCCAGATGAAAACACTAACTTATCTAACTTGACAGAATGTCTTAAAGATATAAAATACTGGATGACGTGTAATTTCCTGCTATTAAATTCAGATAAAACAGAGGTATTACTTATTGGTCCAAAAAACTACCCACAAAATCCCTTACAATACAACTTCAATTTAGAAGGATGCCCTGTTACTTTATCCACTACAGTAAAAGACCTGGGTGTCATACTTGACCGCAACTTGACTTTCGAAAATCATATTTCATATGTTACAAGAACAGCCTTTTTCCACCTTAGAAACATTGCTAAGCTACGTAACATGCTATCCGTTTCTGATGCAGAAAAGTTAGTTCATGCATTCATGACCTCGAGACTAGATTACTGTAATGCTTTATTAGCTGGTTGTCCTGCATCCTCAATAAACAAGCTACAGTTAGTCCAAAATGCAGCCGCTAGAGTTCTTACTTGATCAAGAAAATATGATCATATAACACCAATTTGATCATCTCTACATTGGTTACCTATTAAGTTCCGTATCAATTACAAGGTATTGCTTCTGACTTATAAAGCTCTAAATGGTTTAGCTCCAGTCTATTTAACGGATCTTCTATCGCCCTACAATCCATCGCGCTCTTTAAGATCACTAAATTCAAGGCTTCTGGTCATTCCTAGGATATCCAGATCCACTAAAGGAGGGAGGGCGTTCTCACATTTAGCTCCTAAACTCTGGAATAGCCTTCCTGATATTGTTCGAGGCTCAGACTCGCTGTCCCAGTTTAAAACCAGATTAAAGACGCATCTCTTTAACCACGCATTCACATAATGCTTACCTTCTATACTACTGCCGAATCAGATCGGATGCATTAATATTATGAACATCAGCTACGCTAATTATTTCTCATCTGCCTTTCTGCTGTTATCTCGGGACGCAAGTCCCGAGGTAAATAGCGTTCGTCAGCTCCAGTTTGTATCCAGACTCTCACGGAGACTTCAGATGATCCAACACCTGTGATGAGACGACTAAACGCCTGTGGAGAGACGACTCGACGCCTGTGAAGAGACGACTCAACGCCGGCGATATGTTATGCCCTAAATTAATACATGATGAATTAACTGTATTTTCTATGTACATTTTTAATGCACTTTCTGTAAAGCTGCTTTTCACAATGTGTATTGTGAAAAGCGCTATACAAATAAATTTGAATTGAATTGAATTGAATTATACCATGGTCTATCTGAATACTCAATTCTGATTGCCTGGAAGGTGTCTGTTTAAAGGGTTAGTTCACCCAAAAATGATAATTCTGTCATTAATTACTTACCCTCATGTCGTTCCAAACTCATAAGACTTTTGTTCATCTTCGGAACACAAATTAAGATATTTCGGATGAAATCCGATGGATCAGGAGGGGCTCCATTGACAGTTATTTAACAAACACTTTGAAGGCTCAGAAATCTAGGAAAACATTGTTAAATAGTCCATGTGACTACAGTGGTTAAACCTTTATTTCACAAGTTCACACGTACATGAAATCAGATGTAGTAATTTATTCGTATTTGGCGTGCTGTCCGGAAGAGGGCTCGCCAAATAACACTTGTAAGTCTTTAATTCAAGAGCTCATGGTAAAAAAAGTCGGGGAGAAAAAAACAGTAACCCTTTACGAGACAAGACAACGAACTAAACAGAACAAGGAGTATAAATATACAGGTGATAACGAGGTAATTGAGACAACATGTGAATGGGATAACCAATCAGACATACTGGGAAAACTGGGTCAAAAGACAGGCACTGAGGCTACATTTACATGTGGCCGGCTATTTTCATAAATGGACATTTCACCCTCTCCGTTTTCAAAAATAACATCGTGCACACCTGTCAGTTTTCAGAAAAGTGTGCGTTTACACAAACCTGTGTATATATGCCGTCAAGAGCATGTTAAACCTGTAGCTGGCAGTGTAACGAGAAGCTCAAGCCCACATTAGCCAATCAGAATCCAGAAAATAGCAACAACACCACGACATAATAGAGCAGCTGTATCTGCTAATGCAAACAGACAGACAGAAACTGACGACTGCTACTCTGAATGCATCCATGATCACCATAGCCAAATGAAAATGTATACATAGGTCACACTTTTGACGTTTTTATCAGTTTACATGCAAATGTGCAAACAAAGTTTTCCAAAATCTCCACTCTGGACAGAGTTTTTAGAAAGAATCGTTTTCAAAGGCGATTTCTCTGTTTACATGTAAATGCTGGGCACAAACGAAGTGAAATGTCTCAGTTTTTCAAAATAACCATGTACGTGTAAACGGGACCCTGAACTAAAGCACAATAAAAAATAACATAACCCTGACATCAGTCAAATTTAGCGCTCCAAACATCAATGACAGCTTTTACTGTAACTTATGCTGGCAAATGACAATGGTATAAGCAGGAGAATCCAAGGTGAGCTGTGCATTAAATAATTTGAATTATAAAACCACATTAAGAATAATAAAACCTCTGTTGTGCATTAAAATAATTTAATGCGTAGCTCACCTAGCAGTGGATTATCCCTTACATATAATACATTATTTAAATGATTTATATTATTTAATGATTTATAAACACATTTATATATTTATTGATCAGTAAAATTTATTTTCATGGTGACCAGATGACCTTACTGATTTGTGCCACCATTGTGGGGAGAAGAATGTGGAGGAGAACGGAAAGACAAAAAAAAAAAAAAAAAAGGAAGCTATTTTTTAAATAGAGAAGTCCATCACAGGGCTCTGATCGTTCTGGGGCCCCTGTACATGGCCTGTCTTTGCTAAAGTAGGAAATGTATGCATGGTATATGTATCTCATATTCACCCTGAAAATTATCTTTTTTGATACAGATCCAGTGTGATATGTGTGCCCGGTGGAACCACATGCAATGTGATGGAGAGCCCGAATTAGAAGAAATTCTACAGCTGTGCAGCGTGCCAACTTTAAGTCCCCCCCCCCCCCCCCCCACTCTCACTTTTACTATTTGTAAAAAGTTTTTATAAAATAATTTTTAAATATTTGCTTTCAATCCACTTGCTTTTAATATTTGTAAATAGTTGTAATATTTGAAATCATTTTGAAATATTTGCTTTCCCTCCCTTTGCTCTTAATATTTGTAATCCGTTGTAACATTTGAAATAATTTGTAACTATTTGAAATATTAAGACATTTCATTAAATTTCATTAAATTATTGCAATGGTTTTATTTAAAGAAAAAATAAGTTGCCGCTATACTGTATGTCTGTTGCTGTTCATGTCAGCCCAAAATGATTTCTACTGTATGAAGCTGAGGAGTTCAGACATCACCAGAGTGAATTTGGAGAACATCACAGTCATTCTGGGTGTAATAAAGGGGGGTAACAGAATTCGGTGACCTTTAAAATAGTTTTTTACGAAATGTTTCTTTTCATCTGCGGGAACCGATGCTTCTTCGTGGCAAGTTATGTTTGATTAAACATCACAAAAAAGCTCATTCACACATTCTGGGTGAAATAGAGGTGGGTAACATATAATTCAGTGACCTTTAAAACAGTTTTGTTACAGCCATTCTGAGTGGAATTATTGTAATTATTGTGTAATAATTTACAAAAAACAATATACTGTCATTGTATTAGCCTTATGTTGGTTATTCGATAAATAAATATTATTCTGAATTGTAAAACAATCGACAACTCGAGAAAAAAAAAGTACCTAAAAGCACACTCTCGTTAAACGTGCACGGCCGCCAGGGTCGTTCTCGCGCGAATATTTAATGAACATCCCACGTAGTTGGCTACTCAGAATGTATTGTTCATGAGACAATAAATAAAGATCAAAGAAATTACTGTTACTGGTGTCTTTATTCTACGTAGCACGCACACACAGCATATCTCCATTTTCACACTTTGCCATAGCAAATGCACTTCATCTTATACAACACATTACTGACACCTGCTGGAATCAATCAATACTCTTCATATAACAGCTGTACTCATGACTGTGCGTTCACACCGCACGCGAATAGCGCGTCAAATTCGCGCCTGCCGCGCCTAGTTTGACGCTTGACCACTTTGTGTTAATTCGCGCGTCAAGAGTGAAACTGACGCGCGTAAAAACAAAAGTTTGAAGCGAAATTTACGCGCGTCACGCGCGTCAGAGGCGAAAAGTTTCAAAAGTTTCGAACCCCGTTGGCGGCCATCTTTTTACAAGATGTCTGTTGTTGATCGGTCATTTATCGTGAGAGTCACCGCTCTGTATTTGCTCTGGAGAGCAGAACAGCGACGAAGGGATCATCACCGCCGTATTTGGGTCCACCAGACCCTTCGGAGGCGAACCCAGTTCGGCGAGTTTCACCGTTTGCTCCAGGAGCTGCGCCTGGATGACGGCCGCTTTCAGCGGTACTTCCGCCTCTCCCGCGCCCAGTTCGATGACCTGCTATCCCTCATCGGAGCGAGGATCACCCTCCAGGACACCAACTACAGGCGCTCTATCCTGGCTGCGGAGCGCCTGTCCATCTGTCTTCGGTTAGTAAAATGTATTTGACATTTTAAATACAGTATATTCAATATGCTATCAATGTTTTTTTTTAACTGTGGTACGGATACCACTGTTGGCGCTCTTTTTAGTGATAACATACTCAGTTAACGTTACTCAGTAAACTGACATAAATATTCTCTTGGCAGACGTGATACTGTCATGTTTCTCTGTAAACAGTGTGATCTTTCTAGTGATTCTGAGTTAACTGCTATAACCTAGACATTAAAATATTTTTGGCATACATGATACTGTCATGTTTCTCTGTATAAACAGTAATCTTTCTAGTGATACTGAACCTAGAAATTAAAATGTTCTCTTGGCATACGTGATACTGTCATGTTTCTCTGTATAAACACAGTAATCTTTCTAGTGATACTGAGTTAACTGCTATAACCTAGACATTAACCTAGAAATGAAATATATCTGTAAGCAATATGTAGTGCTTGATTATTGCCATTTTAATATACCATAAACCATTTAATAGTATACCTGTTGATTGTATAGTTTAATATGTAACTACAAGTGTACTTGTAATAATATTTATAACAATGTTTTCTAGGTTTCTTGCCACTGGGGACTCATTCAGGACGATAGCGTCCAGCTACCGGGTTGGTGTCTCCACAGTATGCCAGATCGTCGCCCAGGTAGTGGCTGCCATCTGGGACTGCCTTGTGGAGGAGTACATGGCTGTTCCCACCACCGATGACTGGAGGTCGATTGCCGAGGGATTTCAGGAGCGGTGGAACTTCCCTCTGTGCTGTGGAGCGGTGGATGGGAAGCATGTGGTGATCAAGGCACCCCCCAACTCAGGATCCCAGTTCCATAACTACAAGGGAACCTTCTCTATCGTTCTCCTTGCAGTTGTGGATGCGAAGTATCGCTTCCGGGTGATCGATGTTGGGGGATACGGCAGGACCAGCGACGGTGGGATTCTTGCGAACTCCGCCTTTGGACAGGCTCTCCGGGCTGGCACTCTTCATCTGCCTCCTGACCACCCTCTACCTGGTGCTGAAGACAGAAGACCCCAGCCCCATGTCTTTGTGGCTGATGAGGCGTTCCCGCTGCGGAGGAACCTCATGCGGCCCTTCCCTGGACGCACCCTTCCTCCAGAGAGGCGTGTCTTCAATTACCGCCTCTCCAGAGCCAGGCTGGTGGTGGAGAACGCCTTTGGCATCCTCTCGTCACAGTGGAGGTTGTACCGCCGCCTCATCGAGGTCCACCCTGAAGTTGCGGAGAAGTGTGTGAAGGCAACGTGTGTTCTCCACAACTTCATGAGGTATTCGGAAGGGAGAGAGGCACCTGCTGTGAGGGGCGCGGGACATGCTGGAGAGCATCCACTGACAGGTCTGGGTCGGGTTGCGGCCAACAACTCCTCCAGAGAAGCACTCCAGGTGAGGGATGCTTTCATGGCACACTTCTCAGCGGAGGGAGCAGTACCATGGCAGCCGACGGAGTAGCATTTTAAGTCCTCCTCATGACTTCCCCACAACGGCTCTTTTAAGAGCCACCCACAAACCTATAAAGAGCATAACTTTCTAAAAACTGTTTTCTTCCATTATTATATTTAGTATTTTTTCCCAGGTTGTCAGCATCAGTTCCAGGCTGTCAGGTCCACAACATGCACATGTATTAAGTATTTTTTAATAAATAAAATGGAGCCAGCCTCCAAAAGTAATTAACCTGTCATTTTTTTCCCCTCACTCAACACCATTGAGCCACTGAAATATGTTGGTTGTCTTTACATTACAATGATGTTTCATATAATCTATATTTAGATATGGACTAAATAACATTCAATACAAAATTAATACGTCTCGTATATAAATAATGAAGTTATGTGATAAAAGATTTGCTTTGTTATGCATAGAACCACACCAGGCATTTAGTCAAATTGGGGGGGGGGGGGGGGACTTAAAAATAATTTGTAAACTTGAAATTTAATGTTTTCTTTCAGGTGAGGCGGCATGCTCTGTAGAAAAGGCAGAAGGCCGAGGAGGAAGTGTTCGTCTGCGGACAGTGGCGGTGGTGTTGGAGGTCGCGCCGGAGGTTGTGCCTGAGTTTGCGCTTGAATTTGCGCCTGAGTTTGTGCCAGAACAGCAAGAAGTTGCTGTTCCACCTCCGACGGACCATCCTGTGACCGCTCACGGGGCCGCCGACGGGCTCTCCTCCTCTGTTGGCCTGTGAAATAAACAAATACAACACACGGTGCAATGAGAAGGCAGAAAGATGATACCTGATTTTCAAGTTCACAGTGAAAAAATTTAATTTAAAAACAAAATTGTCTAGATTTTGTGAGAATAATATCTGTGCCTGTGTGAGTGAAATAGACAGTGCTTAAATGCAAGTGTGATATTGTTTTGAACTTGCTTTAACATATATTAAGTAATTAAAGTTATACTTCAGACATATACATAGATAAACATGCAAATGAACAGTAACTAAAAAGTATGTATGCAGATGATTGGTTGCATAGATTGCAATGATTTGTGTCTGCATTTACAAAAACAATGATTATTAGTAAGGGGACTAATGTTTTGTGCACGTAACATGTTGAAATATTGTTTGTACTACTGCCTTCACCCACCTGTAGGTTCAGCAGCAGGGGCTGAGGGACCAGGGACTGGGGAGACAGGAGAAGAGGAGGGGGTTCTTTGACCACCCTCTCTCTGATCAAATGGCTCTGTCAAGACAATATTAAATGTTAATATGACACGTTGGTAACAATACTCATAGAGAGATTACATTTCTTCATCTGTTAACATGACAGCATATATGCCATGTAATGTGGGTTTATTGAAAACACACCTATCACTGTCTCCCCTGATGGTTCTCCTAGGTGTCCCTGGTCCTCGAGGTGGTTGTCCTCTCTGATCTGGGCCTCGACCCCCTCCATATTACTTGTTGTCTCCCTTGGGGTGATGAAGGGGTCGAGGAATCCCAAAATCTGAGCGAATTTCCACCTCTTCCCAGACCCTGCTGCTGACCCACTCCTCTTGTCGGTCTCCTTCCTCTTTTCCTTCAGGTATGTGTCCCTGAGGCTTTTCCACTTTTTACGGCAGAAATCCTCTGAATAAACACATTATCTTGTTAGCGAAAATTAGTTGTATGTTTTAGCAGGAAAATATTTGTAAAATAGCTGCTAGCTGGTTAGGTCAATAACGTGACTCAAAAGTTAAATTTTGTACATCTTAAACTTACCAGGTTGTAAAATATCCTCACTAATCCTCTTCCAAGCGAGGTCCTTTTTACTCCTGTCTCGATAAAAGTACGACGTTGAGTCGTAAATCTCCGGGTATCTGCTCACAGCTAAAATTAATTTCTCCTCCATTTCGAATGAGTGAATTCGAGCGGGAGTTTATTATGTCACTTTACCACGTGAAGCAAGCAGGCTCCTGATTGGTTAACGCGGCGCGAATTGACGCAGAAGTTCAAATTTTTCAACTCGGGCGGCAGACGCGAATTCGCGTCAAACGCGTGAATGCACAAATAGCACTAACTAAATCATTCGCGCGTAACGCGCTTCCGCGCCAGACGCTTCAATTCGCGCCATTCGCGCGAACTTGACGCGCGAATGAGGCGTATTCGCGTCTACCGCGCCGCGCTCTACGCCTCATTCGCGGCGCAGGAATTTTTTACGCGCGTAACGCGTCTTTGCATTGACTTAACATTGAAATCACTCGCGCCTGACGCGCTATTCGCGTGCGGTGTGAACGCACCATTACACAGAAAACGACCACATTGTGCTTAATCTGGGCATGCAAATAATAATTTATAGTGTGTATAATAAGGATGGGCGATATGGCCTAAAAAAAATGATCACGATAATTTCAGGTATTTATTGCGATAACGATACAAATGACAATAAATTATTTTCTTCTGTGTAAAATATCAGATTATGTTGTGTTTAAGTTGTGTTCCAGACTTATGCAGAGTTCAGACTGCACGATTTTCAAAGTAGTCGGGTCGCTGTTCTTTTCACACTGCATGACTATCTTGGCCAGCATTCAGTCGCTGCTGTGTTCACACTGCACGATGGATCGGCGACAGAAGGTTTCACACTGCATGACTTTACAAGAGGAAGAATCGCCGACAACTGTTTTTTATTTTATTTTTTTATTGCATAACAAGAACAATATATAACATACACATACAGAGGATCACATAGTATTACATTCATACTAGCATCAAAGAAACAATAGACAGAAAGAAAAAACAAAACAAAAATAAACTATACAGGGGAAACATCATTACAGAAAATTCCCAAAAGAAAGGGATTCAAAAATAGTATACATCCGTTTCGCTTTTTTATTTCTTGCATCTTTTAGGGCTTCAATATATTGTTTAAGCTAATTTTTTTGTAATATAATGTTAGGTTTATTATTTGTCCATTTCTGTTTGTGAATATGGTATTTTCCATACATAATTATTAAGTTAATCATCAAATTTTGCTCCACACTCTTATTTTTGTATAACAAAAAAATATCTTTACCAGATAGACGAATCTTTCATTTTGTGAATTTAAATATCAGATATTCAACATCAATCCAAAACAATTGGGTAAATACACATTCAAAGAATAAATGTTTTATTGATTCTTCTTCTGTGTTACAAAAGTGTTGTCTCCATGTTATCTCCATATCTCTAAAAAATCTTGAGACTACTTGTCTCACTGGATAAATCAAATGAATAATCTTATATGTAATTTCTTTAACTTTATTAGTAAGACAGTATTTACTGGGTAGACGCCAGACCTCTTTCCATTCAATCGGACTATACAATGAGTTCCAAAAAGGTTTACATTTAGGCAATAATGTAGTTCTGCATAATTCTCTAATATAAAAGTTATTAAATTTTTTATCTATAATTTTTACACCATCAATACTTAATTGATTGGTATTATATATGGAGATAGACTCAGAAGAAACATTGCCTGAAAAAAATTTAATAAGGCCACTAGGAATCTTATAATAGTTCAGGAATTCACAGTAATTAAAAGGGTGACCATTACTCTTAAATAACTGTCTAACCAAAATAATATCATTATTGTACCAGTTTCTATAAAATAAAGACTTATTTTTAAAGGTAATATATTTATTGTTCCAAATCAAAGATTTGTGTGGAGAGAAATTATGCTTATAAATGAGCATCCATAAGAAAAAAACCTGTTTATGAAAAGAAGAAAGCTTTATCGGAACCTTATTTAGCTATGTCAAAATTACACCTCAAAAAAAATTAGAAACCCCCCAGCTTATCAAATATGTATTCAGGGATGATATTCCAAATTTTTCCTTTAGAGTTCAAGTAGTTCTTTATCCATTTATTCTTAAATACGCAATTAGCAGTATTATAGTCAAGTACATTTAGACCACCATCCTCAATTTTATTGCATAAAACTGTTTTTTTTTTTTCAAATAATGCGGTCTGTTCTTCCAAATGAAATTGAACAACATAATATCCACCTCTTTTATAACTGATTGTGGAACATCTAATGCAAGAGCTGTATACACCAAACGTGACAATCCTTCAGTTTTTGATAGTAATATTCTTCCTTTTAAGGAAAGATCTCTCATCCACCATGAGTTTAATTTTTGTTTAACTTTCTTAATAATTGGTGTAAAATTCAAATTGTTTCTCTCTTTTTGATCTTTACAGATATTAATACCTAAATAATCTACTATCACCTTTACTGGAATACCAAATATATTATTATGATTACATGTTTTCAAAGGGAATAACACAAATTTTTTAATGTTTAAACATAAACCAGATACAGAAGAGAAAATATTAAGGCACTCAATAGCTTTTTTAATTTCAGTGAAATGGGACAGCCTTGTCTTATACCTCTATTGATTTTAAATCTAGATGATGTTCCATATGATAACTTAACTGAGCTGTTACAGTCATTGTACAGTGTTTGAATAGCTTTTTTAAAGTATACTCCAAAACCGAAATAATCTAAGGTCTCCAACATAAAGTTATTATCGATTGTATCAAACGCTTTAAAAAAATCAACAAAAACTATTATCTATAATAAATTCGTTGTAGTCAATTAAATCCAAAATGAGCCTAATATTATTGCAAATGTGTCGTCGACCTTTCATAAATCCTGATTGACATTCATCAATTATGGGATCAAGACACTTCTTCAATCTTTCTGAAAATATTTGTGCAAAAATTTTGGCATCATTATTAATTAATGTAATCGGACGCCAATTTTCTAAAAATAATAAATCCTTATTGGGCTTTGGTAATATGTTATCAAACCTTGTCTCAATGAATTGGGTAAATAACCTTGCTGTATAGCTTCTCTAAATACAACTAACAAAAAAGGGGATAATTCTTTTTGAAAATATTTATAAAATTCACTAATTAGGCTAAACCATAATTTACAGGTGACTTATTGTCTTTGAGTTTATTAATACAGTGAGATACTTCATTTAAAGAAATCTCTTGATCGCACATTTTAGTAGAAGACTCACTTATTTTTTGAATGCCATCTTGAATAGAATCTAAAAATGACTGTGCATTGCTTAAAGGTGCCCTAGAATGTTTTTTTTTATTATTTTATAATGTTTCCTGGGTTGCCCTTATAATGTTAGTATGTTTTTTAGATCAAAAATAGTCATAATTTAGAAATAAAAGGCATTTTTCCTAGCCTGATTTTAGTCTCTGATTTGAACGCTCTGTTTGAAGGGGCGTGTCTGCTGTGAGAACCGGCCACTGCTGTGATTGGCTGACATGCTTGCATATGAAATATGACATGTGAAACTCTCTCGAATACTTTTATTACAGCTGTTATATACGTTTTAACTATTACAGCTATCGAGATTAACGAATCGTGAGATGTTTTTAAAGTATTTAAATCTATTTCCATCACATAAAATGTTGCTGTGATGAGCATTGAGCAAACAGATGACAGTCTGTTGATCGCGAGACAACGCAGTTTCTCTCTCTAATGCTTTCACCAATGCAAACGATGACATAGCCTACAGTAAGAGCTTCGTTGTGCAGTGTAACAGCGTCATTGATTTCATAACGAGTTTGGCAAGAGAGATAAACTCGCGCTGTGTGGATTGTTCTTTGACCGCTTTCTGTATACTTTTTTCACTGAGAATTAGCCTATTTAACGTTAGTTATGTATGCTCGTTACTTGGAGTTTGCTATTACTGTACTAGGATCTTGCGCTGGATCTAACACAGTGTAAATTATCTTTAATAAAATCACTACTTACCGGTTGCGGGAATATAGTTGGAATTACCCCCTTCTTCAGTTTGAGACGCTGAGAGAAGCTTGATATTGTCCCAGGTTCGAAAATAAGTCCGTGGTGAAATGGGCAGAGCAAACTAACAACTTCGAATTAAACTGTTGCGGTATCCGATTATATATAAACATCAACCACGCGTCCACGCCTGTTGACATTTCTTTTCTGTGGGAAGGGTATGAAAATACCTCACATCCCCTGCACAGCCTGGAACATAGCATTTATTCCATGATCTGCCATTTTCTCTCTGATCCTCGCTTGTTCCGATGATGACTCGGCTGTGCAGTGCTTGTCATTGAGGGCTGGGATATGCAAATCTTTGGAGGCGTGATCCCCGACTGTTGCGTCACAGTCGGTATTATGTGGAGATTCGCCTGTTTTTCAGGGGTGTTTTTTAAAAACGAGATTTAAATAAGAAGGAGAAAACAATGGTGTTTGAAACTCACTGTATGTCATGTCCATGTACTGAACTCTTGTTATTTAACTATGCCAACATAAATTCAATTTCACATTATAGGGCACCTTTAATTTGTTATCATGAGAATATAATTTCTCATAAAATTCAGCCACATATCTTGAGATTTCTTTAGGATTTTCTGTTAACTGTCCATTAATATTCAGTTTGACCATAGATGTAAGTTCTACATTTCTTTTTTCCATGTTAAAAAAGTATTTTGTATGTTTTTCTCCTTCCTCTAACCATTTCTTTCTTGATCTTACAAAGGCACCCTTTGCTTTATATTCATATATTTTATCTAAATCTAATTGTAGTTGTAGTAATTTATTTTTCTTTTCTTGATCTATATTACAATTTCCAGAAAGACTTATAATTACTTGTATAATTTTTTCTTCATTTTCTCTTCTATATTTGGCTATTTCTTTCCCTCTCCTTATTGCTAAAATTCTAATTTTATACTTCATTAAAGGATTAGTTCACTTTTTAAAAAACTTTTGCTGATAATTTACTCACCCCCATGTCATTCAAGATATCCATGTCTTTCTTTCTTCAGTCGAAAAGAAATTAAGGTTTTTGATGAAAACATTCTAGGATTTTTCTCCATATAATGGACTTTACTGGTAGCCAAACCGTCCAAGGTCCATATGACAGTTTCAGTGCAACTTCAAATGGCTTTAAACGACAACAGACGATGCATAAGGGTCTTATCTAGCAAAACGATCGGTTATTTCTAAAAGAAATAAAAAAGTTTAAGTTTTATTAGCACAAATGCTCGGCTTGCTCTGTTCTCCTGTTCGAACTCGTTCATCAAAATGAACAAATCTTTTTTTGAGTCATTTCATTCATTCAACGAACATAATGAACGAAATGACTCGAAAAAAAGATTCGTTCATTTTGATGAACGAGTTCGAACAGGAGAGTCACGACCGCGGATCACAGAACAGAGCAAGGCATATAACTTCGTTTTTTATTTATTTATTAAATGCAGACAGAGGAGGGCTACAAGAGGAACACATGCAGAGGAAATACAGCATCACTGAGTGAAGAGGACAGATTGAGGGTGGCTAGGCTTCAGGAGGACAGGCGGTTGATGACACAAGTGAGTGTGGACATAATATCAAGTGTCCTGGATAGGTTCTGTATTAGGTAGTAAAATGTGTGAATTGTTTTTCAGGAGGTTATACAGGACATGTGTTTGGATGATGCAAGAGGTCTTTTACTTCGAGTTTTTAAACAGAGAACCTGGCCTCATCCTTGATGTGCTTCAACCTAATGCTCACAGAGAGGAACAACGACTACAGGGTGTACCTGGATGGTGCTTCTGTACAAATTGCAGGGAAATGCCATCAGATGTTGAAAATAAATGTTGTGGAATGACAGAGGCCACATGTATAAGCAAGCTACCCCACATGTCTTTGTACATTTTAGATGAACATGTATTGCGATTGTCACGCCGATTGAGAAATGACATTTATGCACTACATGACACACAGCAACCTTGGGGATGACAACCGGGAATACCGCTATGCTGCATATAGAAATTATGTCTTGTGACAGTGTGGTTCACTTGGGCCAAGAAACCGTGTGGTCATCCCCAGCTGCTGTGTGTGCATAATACGTGAAAAATATCCAGACCCAAATGGTCAATACACTGGTTTTATAGCTGATGTTTTGTAATTGCAGAGCATGCTGCTGCTAACCCAAGTCATGTTCCCGTTTAGACTTGTGTTCTTTTATGTGAAAGTAACTGATTGGACAACTATTTATTTATGTTATGTTACATGTTAATTAATTCTCTTCTATTACCTCGTTTAAATTTGATTTTATACTATATGCTAATATTATGTTTTATTGAATAGTTACTTTATTGTTCTTTACTTGCCTTTATTTTATAAATACTGTATTGTCAAGAGTATTATAAATATAAAAAAACAACACTGTTTTTTTTTTTCAGGCTGTCAATAAATTATTTCTTTAACAAATATTAACCGTTGTCCAAATTATGTACATGGATAATCAGCTTAGTGAGGTAAGACACTCAAATGAGATAAGACCAAGAATAATTTATTGTCAGATTACAAAACTTTATAAACAAAATAATTTAATTTGGTTTAGACGACAGTCCAAATTAGAGCTTTGGTGGTGTGGATGAGAGGTTGTACTTCAGGGCTCATCTGTCTCATGTCGTGTAGCAGTGGCTCCTTTGTAGAGGTAAAAAAAAACCATTGCATTAAGTACAGATAAATAAGCACAATGTACCAAACATTTCAATGATCCATATGAATAGTAAAAAACAAACATACGGATCATATCAACTATCACAAATTATTAGCTTGTAACAAATATCTTATCAGCTACTATGCACTACTAAGCAAGTGATAATTTGATGGACATACCCATCCCTCTATTGACATGGGACTCTAGAATAGTTTCAATTGGTGTAGGCGTAACGTTTGGAAGTAGGCCTAGTCTCCGTGGATCCTCGGGTCTTAGAGTCCGACGCCTTGGCATCCCCTTGTCAGCCTGTAACCTTTCATTCAGAATTGCTGCCTGTAGATCTGGTATGTAGCTGTAGTCCCTGCTAAAAAATCCAGCTAAAACCAGCCTAAGCTGGTCAGGCTGGTTTTGGGTCATAGTTGGTTTATCAGGCTGGTTTTAGAGGGGTTTTGAACACCTTTTTAGCTGGTCAGGCTGGTCTTAGCTGGTCAGGCTGGTTTTTGCTGGTCAGCCTGGCTGGTCTTAGCTGGTCAGGCTGGTCTTAGCTGGTCAGTGATGGTCTTAGCTGGTCAGTGTTGGTCTTAGCTGGTCAGGCTGGTCTTAGCTGGTCAGGCTGTTTTTTGCTGGTCAGCCTGGCTGGTCTTAGCTGGTCAGGCTGGTTTTAGCTGGTCAGCCTGGCTGGTCTTAGCTGGTCAGGCTGGTCTTAGCTGGTCAGTGATGGTCTTAGCTGGTCAGTGTTGGTCTTAGCTGGTCAGTGATGGTCTTAGCTGGCCATGCTGGTCTTAGCTGGTCAGTGATGGTCTTTGCTGGTCAGTGTTGGTCTTAGCTGGTCAGTGATGGTCTTTGCTGGTCAGTGTTGGTCTTAGCTGGTCAGTGTTGGTCTTAGCTGGTCAGTGTTGGTCTTGGCTGGTCAGTGATGGTCTTAGCTGGCCATGCTGGTATTAGCTGGTCAGTGTTGGTCTTAGCTGGTCAGTGATGGTCTTAGCTGGTCAGTGATGGTCTTAGCTGGTCAGTGTTGGTCTTAGCTGGTCAGTGATGGCCTTAGCTGGTCAGTGTTGGTCTTGGCTGGTCAGTGTTGGTCTTAGCTGGTCATGCTGGTATTAGCTGGTCAGTGTTGGTCTTAGTTGGTCAGTGATGGTCTTAGCTGGTCAGTGTTGGTCTTAGCTGGTCAGTGATGGTCTTAGCTGGACAGTGTTGGTCTTAGCTGGTATTAGCTGGTCAGTGATGGTCTTAGCTGGTCAGTGTTGGTCTTAGCTGGTCAGTGTTAGTCTTAGCTGGTCAGTGTTGGTCTTAGCTGGTCAGTGATGGTCTTAGCTGGTCAGTGTTGGTCTTAGCTGGTCAGTGTTAGTCTTAGCTGGTCAGTGTTGGTCTTAGCTGGTCAGTGATGGTCTTAGCTGGTCAGTGTTGGTCTTAGCTGGTCAGGCTGGCTGACTGTGTCTTCTCTATTTTTCCTGCCACTGGTTGTTGTGACAAATAATGTAAACAATTCCAAATACACTTTAAATAATCTTCAGGAGCACAGGCAACCATTCAAAATTTGCTTTTATTTGATATTGCAGCCCCTTAAAACAAACCATTGATATGCTAACAGTTATGTACAAAATTATTAATTGAAATGATTAAAATGCTAAAAAAAAACAATATACAGACGTAACTCTAAAGGCACAGCAAAATCAGTGTGAATTATATGAACTCTGAGCAGAGTGTTAAATGATCACCGAAACAGTGTTAAAAGTTAATGATATAATTAAGTGATTAATTTAGTAATGATTGAGTATTATTGAAGACACCTGATGGTAACAAGCAGAATCACTGAAAGAGAAAAAAATGAATTTTAAGTCACCATTATGTTGTCTAAAATTCTTTTTATGTAGACACACACAGACATCAAGAATTAGCGTATGAATCTCAGCAATGGTGACAAACAGATCACCTAGGCAAACTATAGTGTCACATTTATTCAATATTTTCCCTTTTTTAAAAGTAGCCAACAGTTATTTAAAAAAAACATGCCTCTGATAGATGTTCCTTGTATTTATTAATAATATAAAGAGAAAGTTTATTTAAAGTAATATATTCTTTATATGCCAATGAAATTAAATATACATCTGAAGGTGTTTAATTATGTTCTAGATATTTTATTGACCAATAAGCGAGTATAAATGGACGACTATAAATAAGGATATCTAAACATTGACAGTTTTAAAACATTAAACATATCAACTAATGTAAAACCACTTTAACAAAATTGGCTATGGTTACTTAAAGTGAATGAATGAATGAATGGATTACCTCTCAAAACTTGCAGCTTGGAGGGTGTCAGGGGAGGCTTTGCATGGGAGATTTTTTATTTGTGGGACACTCCTTTCCAGACACACTTCTGCTCTTTAAAGTTTCTTTTGTAGATAAATTAATCTTCTTCCACGTCCTCTTCTCTGATCCAGACATTGTTACCCATGTGGATCTTCAAGACAAAACATAAATGAGCTTCAATTACATGAAAAAAAAAAACAATCAAACATTCTTCAAAATATATTTTTATGTTCTACAGAAGAAATAAACTTATGCATAATATATTCCAGGTGGTAGCTATATATTGTGCCGTTCCTTTATACTTTGGCAACCACATAAGAGCTGCATTTTTTTAAAGGGTAACTAAACCCTAAACCAACTTGTTTTAGTTAATGATCTGTAAGAATGTGGCTGTTCATTGATTCAAATAATTTTTTTGACATTTGGCTATAAAGTGTTTTAATCACCACCCATGTTTTCTTAATTTTTTTATTTATATATATATATATATATATATATATATATATATATATATATATATATATATATATATACACTCACCGGCCACTTTATTAGGTACCCCATGCTAGTAACGGGTTGGACCCCCTTTTGCCTTCAGAACTGCCTCAATTCTTCGTGGCATAGATTCAACAAGGTGCTGGAAGCATTCCTCAGGGAGTTTGGTCCATATTGACATGATGGCATCACACAGTTGCCGCAGATTTGTCGGCTGCACATCCATGATGCGAATCTCCCGTTCCACCACATCCCAAAGATGCTCTATTGGATTGAGATCTGGTGACTGTGGAGGCCATTTGAGTACAGCGAACTCATTGTCATGTTCAAGAAACCAGTCTGAGATGATTCCAGCTTTATGACATGGCGCATTATCCTGCTGAAAGTAGCCATCAGAAGTTGGGTACATTGTGGTCATAAAGGGATGGACATGGTCAGCAACAATACTCAGGTAGGCTGTGGCGTTGCAACAATGCTCAATTGGTACCAAGGGGCCCAAAGAGTGCCAAGAAAATATTCCCCACACCATGACACCACCACCACCAGCCTGAACCGTTGATACAAGGCAGGATGGATCCATGCTTTCATGTTGTAGACGCCAAATTCTGACCCTACCATCCGAATGTCGCAGCAGAAATCGAGACTCATCAGACCAGGCAACGTTTTTCCAATCTTCTATTGTCCAATTTCGATGAGCTTGTGCAAATTGTAGCCTCAGTTTCCTGTTCTTAGCTGAAAGGAGTGGCACCCGGTGTGGTCTTCTGCTGCTGTAGCCCATCTGCCTCAAAGTTCGACGTACTGTGCGTTCAGAGATGCTCTTCTGCCCACCTTGGTTGTAACGGGTGGTTATTTGAGTCACTGTTGCCCTTCTATCAGCTCGAACCAGTCTGGCCATTCTCCTCTGACCTCTGGCATCAACAAGGCATTTCCGCCCACAGAACTGCCGCTCACTGGATGTTTTTTCTTTTTCGGACCATTCTCTGTAAACCCTAGTGATGGTTGTGCGTGAAAATCCCAGTATATTAGCAGTTTCTGAAATACTCAGACCAGCCCTTCTGGCACCAACAATCATGCCACGTTCAAAGTCACTCAAATCACCTTTCTTCCCCATACTGATGCTCGGTTTGAACTGCAGGAGATTGTCTTGACCATGTCTACATGCCTAAATGCACTGAGTTGCCGCCATGTGATTGGCTGCTTAGAAATTAAGTGTTAACGAGCAGTTGGACAGGTGTACCTAATAAAGTGGCCGGTGAGTGTATATATATATATATATATTTCATCAACATAACAGTACATTTAACAGATTGCAAGGTGGATAGTAGAAAAAAATCCTGTGCCTGAACTTTTTTCCCTTGGAGGTAAGCGGGGTTTGAAACTCCCTTGGCTTAAAGGGATACTCTACTGGTTTTTCATATTAAACTATGTTATTCCCTTAACTAAGACGAGTTGATTCGTCCAAACCATAGCAAGTGCTGGGAGCACTTCGACTCGGCGCAGTAATATCATCACTCGTGAAAAATCCTCTCCCCTGAAAGAGGATTTTTCACGAGTGATGATATTACTGCACCGAGTCAAAGTGCTCCCAAGCACTTGCTATGGTATTCCGCCATACAATATACAGGGGTTAAAGTGAAAACTTCAACTTTTTTTGGGAGGGCACAGACGGACTTATCTTTAATGGCACCATTTATTATAAGTGTTATGGCTGTATGGTAATGGCATCTTTTTATGAATGAAGGCCAGTATCACTGATATTTATATAGCTACTGATGTCTCGATGAAAATGATTTTTCTTCAAATTTTAAACATTAGGCTTCAAAAAATAACAACTTTTAATTTAAGTGAACTTAAAACAATCCTCACTTAAACCCATAATAAATGTCATATTTACCTGTTCATTTCCTGTCTAACAGGTATGCAATAAACAGAAATTGAATAACTCTAATTCTCTGTCAGTAAAGTTAACCAAAGAACAAAGAGAACAGTGGCAGCTGTCACTTTAAGATCTGCCACTGCTGACAGGAAGGATCTCACGCATATCAGATATTCTCTCACTACTATTTACTTTCATTTAAGATTTTATTTAACTCATTTAAGACTGTTCTTTTGAGGATACTCGACAAAACGGACATTTTAGCATAAATGTGTGTGTTATTGTTCGTTCAAGCACGAAAGAGAACTCAATACTGGCGCGCTGTCTGTGTGATACTGGCGCGCGTCTTTCTGTGCGTCGTGTGTGTGTGTGTGTGTGTCAGGAGGACATTCACTGACAGCGCGTTCTCTTTTGTCTTGTCATGTATGAACGGTTTAAACGTAGCTATTTGCGTGAATAAGAGCGTGATCATATAATTCTAGCTAAAGTATGACAAAGAACGGATGCTGCGTTAATTGTGTTTAACGCGTTAAAGCTGGACAAAAATGAATCGCGTGCGTTAACGTTGACAGCACTACTTGTCATACATTGGTGACAGAAAATTGACACAAACGGGATTTAGAAAAGTACTGTCCAGGAAATTACGCCCGTGGGTAGGACATCATTCCCAGGCTTCATGAACTTGCGCTCCATGCTTTCACCGACGACGCTAACGTGACCCGATTGGTTTATGACATCAAAGTACCGTGAGAGCGATTCAAAAGCATGAGCGTCTACTCTCTAATCGCTCTTGCGGGACTTTGATGACCCGCACTGCTCTGCTTTTGATAGGCTTGTAACTAGGGGTGTGCAAAAAAATCGATTCACATTTGAATCGCGATTCAATCTTTACCGATTCAGAATCGATTCATAGAATTCCAAAAATCGATTCATATATATAGGCTATATTTTTTAATGGCGTGCAGGGGCGGAGTGGCAATCGGGTGAGTCGGGACTTTTACCGGTGGTCCGGTAGTGTTTCTATGTTTTCGAGGCTGCGAGGGCCGGTCTGATAAATAGTTATTGCAAGTTCTTGCCACCCGCTGGTCAAACTGTGCAGCCACTCTGCTCAACCCGTAAATAAATGCATCGATCCGCAGATCTTATGTTTGAGTTCTGTAGATCTTTTGCCAAGCGCGTCAGAGGTTACGAGTTCTAAACCGCACTCGTATAGTTTTTTCTCTCTCTCATCAAAACCGAATATGTTCATCACGTTTGTGTGCATTTTATTTTGTGATTTCACCGGAGTCTCCACAACGGCGATAGATTGAAGCGCGCGTCCGAGAGAAGACTGCGCGAGCCACAGAGAACACTGTATCCATGACACTGATCGCAGCGGACACGAGAGCTCAGCTTGATTTCAAAAACAACAGGTCTCTTATTTAATAGCAAACTAAATGAATGCTCTGCTAGTTAACTGGAGATACCCGCAAATTACGCCTATGAACGACTTCACTGGATCTAAACAAATCAATCTAACCATAGATGTTACCAGTAGCGGTGGCTTTTTTAAATCTATTTAAAATATTTTCGCACGGGTTCTATGAAATTAGTATATATTTTTAGGAAGTTCAATGTGCCCAGTCGAGTTCACATTTCAACAGTCAACCTGGTAGCTGAAGTAGGCCTACTCCTTAAACCACATTTAGCATAATTGTTTGTTTGATCTGACTACAGCACTTTAAAGCTAAATGTAAAAGCTTTTTATTTAAGTTTTATTTTAAACTTGAATTAAATGTATTTAAAAGCTGGCCAAAGCTTGGCACTTTGCACTTTTTAGTTGCAAAAGTTTTTATTTTTGTATGAAGACATATAAAGTAATATCAAACTACATTTAATTTGTTGTGTTTCTTTTCTTTTAAATTATGTCTACTGCAATCAATCACATAGGAAAAAGTAACCTACATTTATATAGACCTACTGCGAATCATTTTTTGAATCGAGAATCGTTTTTGAATCGAAAATCGATTTTGAATCGAATCTCGAGACAAAAAATCGGTATCGAATCGAATCGTGACATTTTCTGAATCGTGCACCCCTACTTGTAACGTTAGTTGGAGCTAAGTTCCTCTCATATGATTGGTAGGTGAAATCAATTGACTCGAAAATATTAAACCGCATGCAAGTTAACATTTTTTTTCTTCTCACGGCCGCACGCCGGAGATCCGGCACGGTGCCGGAATACTTTAAGCTCTGAATGTAGTTATCCATTTTACACGCTTAGAAAAGCGCAACGTTTTATTTTGTGTTCTTGGTCGAGTTACACTACTCTAGTAACAGTATTTAAATAGGGAAAACGTGGAGGTGTTTGGTCGCTTCTCTGCTTGGATCCTATTGAATGAACTGGGCTAAGCGCTAACAAAGTTTTCCTGCGAGACAGCGATTTAGTGCACGCACTGAGACAAGAGTTATGCATCAACTCCTCTTAGTTAAGGGAATAACATAATTTAATATGAAAAACCAGTAGAGTATCCCTTTAAACCCCTAAGCCAAGATATATGCCCTGATCAACATAATTGTCAAGCGGGATCCAGGGGTGTTCCCCTGCGAGAACATTTTGATAAATACCGGTAGTCCCTTAAATGATAGATTCTGGTGACTTTTGTAGATATAAATGGATATAATAAAATGAGTACAGGTTTTTTTGGGGGGTTCTGTATCCCGGTTTTTCGGTTCGGTTTGAAAATCGTTACACCCCTAAGTAACAGTAATACAGTATTTTTTCCACCACATAAATGTGTTTTATATTTAATTGCAAAGGCTTGTCACTAATGTACCTTTCCATCCTTTATTTCATAAAGGCTCAGGGGTGATTCAGAGATGGGTTGTTGCCCTCTGAACTATTGGCCAGCTTATCTGGTCTTCTGTCAGGTGTGCTCTCAGTCACAACAGGTGTGGACGTCCCATGAAGAAAAGATGGACCTGCAGACAAACAAACAATGATAGGGGCAAATGTATTAAGCCTTCAAATAAAAGGTGAAGTCCTATTCTAGTTAAATAATTATCCTAAAAAAATGATGTATCCTTTCAACCTAAAAATAAGCACTGTGTGATTGCTGTGTGATTGAACAATCTGCTGTGTGTTTGAAATTGCGACTTGAGCATCAGAGGATCAGTTACGGCAATCAGCATCAGCAAAATAAACGCAAGAAAACAGATGACAAACAATGAAAAGAAATAGACCCATAGAGTTTTTTTCTTTAAGAAAAGTAGGCCTGTTCCCCCCAACACTCTCACTAGTTAGTCTGGAGCCCTAGCTCTATCTATAACTTTTCAATCAAGTAAAAGGAGTACCAGCTCCTGTTGTAAGGTTAATAACAAAATATGTATTTACATTTTTCAATATCGTGCAGCTCTAATATTGAGCATTTCTTAAATTGAACCTGGATTGATAATTTGTGATACCAGATGAGATATATATATATATATATATATATATATATAATAGATTTTGAACTGTACTATTTTTGTATTGCAGGTTATAATAAAGACATTTAATTATACAGTTTTTAAAGATCTTGTAAATAACTTCGCTTAATATTAACATTATTATTAGTAGTATATAAATGCTAGAAAATTTTCATCATGAGCTGTTGGCATGTAAATTAACATAATGAGAATAGAGAGTGAAACAAACTTTTCCAATCAAGTCAAAGGAGTACCAGCTCCTGTGGTAAAGTTATAGTACACAGTACACACAGAGAGGTACAGCCCCTCCCTACTCTTACAAAATTACAAACAACCAGCCTGAAAAACACATGTTGTATGAAGAACCAATAACGTCCAAGCTTATCGATACTGCAGTCTTCCTTAATTTGGCCCCAGGGCCCGTTTAATACTGGGTTTCGATACCCATCCCTACATATGGGTGAGTTCATATGGATGAAAGCCTGTAGTGTTCGGTCTCTTGATTTGTGATAGTGGCAGCTATTGTGAAACCTTCTTCATCTACTGAGTGTGGATGGCATCAAGATCTTGCCCTGAAGAATCACAGGGCCAAACGCTAGGGATTACATCTCATCTGGTGACAAGAGCATAGCCATAACTTTAAGAACTCTAATGATATCTTGACCCCCTGATATTGCACTGGGGATATAAATTCAAACATTTTAAAGGCTAAGAGTATGAGACATGAGTAAGCTGGCCAGATATCTGTGAAAAATAACTTGCGTGCCTAAAGTTGTCGACCCCCTGAACCACATTCAGCATTTATAAGTAAAAAGAATTTCAGTATTTATCAGTAAGAAATACATACAAATACATAAATACCTTTGAGTTGGACAGTATGGTGTCTTGTCTCATTGGTTGGCCAACATAATTCAAAACAGACCTAGAGAAATAAAATATACCAATGACCATGATATAGTGTTATCATAATAGTTAAATGAATTATTATAACTACGACCATTATATTTGTCGCTTATTATTTAGCTAATTATTTAGCCTACAGGCTTCTCAAGGACAGTCTCATTGAAAAAACATGGAGTTAATGATTTTAAAAAGTGAGATTTCTTTTAAAAGCATAAATCTTACAGACCCCAAACTTTTGAAAAGTAGTGCACTGTATGTTTGAGGTTTTGCTCATGGATAGCAGTGGAGATTGTCTTGGACAGGGGGTGCAGAAGGCCATCAGCATGATGATCTAGGAACATAACATGCAGTTTGTCACAAAGCCAACAATGTTACATAGGATTTACAATAGAATATAGGGTTTATTACAAGGAACCAAGCTAGACAGAGGTGAAATGCAGAAAAGAGAGACTTTTTTTTAATATATATATATATATATATATATATATATATATATATATATAATCTTAAGATAACAGATATTGTGAAATAAATGCATAGGAAATTATTATGATGATTAAACAATAATTCACCCTTATTGTAGAGGTTTCACGTTGTTTGATCAATATTTGTAAGTGATGTCACTGATTAACAGTATAGTGCATTATATTAGGTTAAATAAATTAGCTTACTTCTAATCACCCATTGACAAATTACCAGCAAAACAAAACTATCAAAACCTGTTATCTACACAAATATGTGGTTAAAACCCCAAACTTATATAAACAAGAGCTCCAGTCTAACGTTATAAGAGTTAGCCTTAGCCTTAGCTACCTCTTCTGGGTTGAGACGGTAACGGACTTTTTCGAAGACACAAAACCATTTCTATAAAGTAAATATTCAACAGAAGCATATCAATTAAACGTAAGAAAGGTGTCGGGAACGTTTGTATGTATTATTTGTGTGATTTTCTTTACTAAACTTACGTGAAAGCAGTGAAAACAACAGCGAGAGACGCTAGTTTTGCTGTTTGTCCGTTGATGACGTTTCCTCGTTGCCATCTGCTGCTCTCGCGCGCGCTCCAGTCTTTCAATGCGACTCGAATGTTTACGCGCACGTGCATTAAAACACTTCAAAGGCACGCAGCATATAAATAAACATCTAGAATTAAAACATATAACATAATTTAAAATATCATTAATATTAAATCATGAACTTAGTTTAAGAATTTAACACAACCTCTTTATTTTATTTGAAAACGTGCTTGCAATATTTTTTATACCATCACTTTGCTTTTGATTTTATTTTAATTTTTAATAAAAGAAAATGTTTTTTAAAATATCAATTATTAATATTAATGATATTTTAAATTATGTTATATATATATATATAAGAGAATATGAAAGCACTGACTGCTATATATATATAGGCTATATATAGCCAGTCAGTGCTTTCATATTCTCTTTTATATAGGCTATAAAATAAAGATGTCCTGAAAGTGCTTTTACAATCTTATCTTATAGATATTTTTTTAATAGTGTATTATTAATTATTTATTTAATTATTTATCGATTAATTGTAGCTATTGGATTGATTATTGCATGTTACTACCATTGCTGTGTTGTTGTTTTTGTTTTTTTGTATCCTCTATGTCCACAATGTTGTTGGATTTTTAGGATGGTTTACTGTTATCTGTGCTGATGTTCAATGTGGCTCTCTTGAGTGCAAAACAAATTCCCCTCGGGGCAATAAAGGTTTCATTCATTTTCATTCATACAAGTTGTAAATATGAAAACAGCATTGATTATATAATAAAAAAATATATAAAGTAGCTTTAGAAATGGTCAACAGTGTAGAAATAAAAGTAGCCATATTGCAAAAACTCACTTGATTAAAACCTATACATTATCATTAATATATTTTCATGAATATATTTTAACATAGATTTTAAAAACTGAGCTGAGAACTTGAGAACTAACTGGTGCTTAAATAGTTTTTTGACCCTTTAAGATTTTTCTGTTCCTGTTCAGAAGAGCAGGAAAAAGGTGAAGCATGGACTGCTATTTTAATGTATTAATTAGTTGCTGCTGAAAAAAAAAACCATACTCATAACGCATTTTTTTTATTTCTTTTTTTACTTTCATCTAATTCAAATTTACTTATTAATTAAGTAGAGGTTCCCTTAATGTTGTCAAAAAAAGATCCCTGTAACGTTCTGGGGAGTTTAGTTTTTTATTACAAAAAAAGTAATTTCTTATTTGATCACAACGTTTACTGTCGTTTTTCTGTAGCTAGGCTATGTCTTGCACGTCCACAGATGTACAAAAACAAAAAATACACGTTGTGTATGTCCTGGACTGATGCAATGATCTGCAGGTCTGTTGTCTCATGTTTGATGGGAATAATACAGTAATTAACGTTTTTGTACATTTAAACTTGCTATTGTCTTTCAAACGTACGGAATACTAAAACAATTGAAACAAATCAAAATTTTCATAGAAATGCAGTCTGATAAGATGGTAATGAAATTACGGGCCTGTGATGTTGCAGTTTCGTTGCCAGTAAGTCATGAAATTACCAAGTTATTCCGAATAGAGTTTGATCTGGAACGTTGTTGGTTATCTTATAACCTTAGGAGGACGTACTGATGACGTTGTAGGTTGGTAATATGTTGGTAATGAAATTACGAGCATGCGACGTTGCAGTTACGTTGGCAATTGGTAAAGTCATGATGTGACCAAAAAGTATGAATACATAACGTAATTGTTACGTCGTGTATTAGCTGGGAAGCCAGGCTGGGAGACCAACTAAAATCAGCTGAACCCCAGCTAAGCCAGGCTGGGAGACCAGCTGACCACCAACTTGACCAGCTGAGCCAGGCTGGGAGACCAGCTGAACTCCAGCTAAGCCAGGCTGGGAGACCAGCTTGATCAGCTAAGCCAGGCTGGGAGACCAGCTGACCACCAACTTGACCAGCTGAGCCAGGCTGGGAGACCAGCTTGACCAGCTAAGCCAGGCTGGGAGACCAGCTGACCACCAACTTGACCAGCTGAGCCAGGCTGGGAGACCAACTTGACCAGCTAAGCCAGGCTGGGAGACCAACTGACCACCAACTTGACCAGCTGAGCCAGGCTGGGAGACCAGCTGAACTCCAGCTAAGCCAGGCTGGGAGACCAGCTTGACCAGCTAAGACAGGCTGGGAGACCAACTAAAACCAGTTACTTCCATCTTAAACCAGCTAAGACCAGCCAACCAGCTTAGGCTGGTTTTAGCTGGATTTTTCAGCAGGGGTCCTTCTTTGACTTCAAAGCATGTACTGTCCATCTCCCGGTTTTTTTCTGAAACACTCTATGAAAGCTGTAAAATATGATATTATAGTGATACAAACATATATATATATTTAAATACAGTTATATGGTCATTTGAATTTGACAAAGAAAATAGTTGGTAGCAAATCAAAAAAAAAAAGTGGCATTTCACAATCATACCGTGCTAGTACATTTTGTGTAAGTATGGCATGTTAAACTATGATATTCTTACATCTTTTCCCCCTTTTTGTTTAGCCGTGGTGGTCTATCCTTATGGTGGTTGTAATCCAGGGAGAGTTCTTGCCTCGTACACCATCGGTGAATAGCTGAACCGCTTGCTGGCATACATAAGCAAGTGGTTGTGGAATGCCTCAAGCTCACAGGTTGATCTGTACAAATAATTTATATTTTCATACACAGGGTTACTCAACACTTACTTCAATGGCTGCAGATCTCTTCTCCTCCCACACTTTCTTTATTGCTCCAATGCAGTATGTGTCCTGAATGTTAAAAAATGTGTCCTTCCCTACAAAGCCCATGTTCATATAGTTGAACAGGTGTTGTTACCCATAAAATGATAACATTAACATGGATTTGGGTTTGGGTTTCTTTTATTCCTCTTGTGCAGAACTCACACACATTAAGTTTCGTTGTTATTTAGTTGTAGTTGAGAGTTATGTGCATATTTGGTTTGTGTGGTCAAGCTGTAAACACAAAACAATTCACAATTAATATTCAGTAATCCTTACATCACCAAATAAATTGTTCCCAACATTATAACATCAGCATAAACATTAAAGTATATGGTTATAAATCAAAGATATCCCCTACAAGCAAATATCACATTATTAGCATGAAACATTATCACATATGTGATATACAACTGTCAATACAGATATCTAAAACAGTCGCTGTATTACAAACATGTATTAAACTTTGTTTAACAAATAAATGCAACACATATTGCACAAATATTTCAATATGCAATTTAAACTGTAAATGTCTAACGAAACATAATAAACAAACGAATAGCATTAGGCGTTTAGGCGCTAATCGCAAATAGGCCTAGCGATCTACATAGATCTATCAATATACTTAGAAACCAACAAAATGTTACTCACCACGCTGGGAATATATAGATTTAGACCCAGCAAACACAAAAACGTTGCAAAAACGTTTTTTTCACGTCGTGAAAAAGTTGTCACAACGTTTTTATCCGACGTATTTAATACGACAGATGTCGGGTTTTTTAAACGTTATAAATACGTATTTTCACAACGTGGTTGAAACATTTTTGTAACGTTATAAATACGTATTTTCACAACGTGGTTGAAACATTTTTGTAACGTTATAAATACGTATTTTCACAACGTGGTTGAAACATTTTTTTAACGTTGCTTCGACGATATTCGTCACCCCTGTGACGTTTTAAAAACGTCAATATCACGTCAATATCACATGTGGTAATTTTTTTCCTATTGGTTTTACCACGTTCACCCAAAACTCGAGAAATTCACGGAAAGAACGTGTTAATCACTAAAACCTGAGATGTTTCCATCCTTGGATGTAGCCTACAAGCGTTTGTAGCAGCAGACTATGTTCAGCAACTGCTGCCACGTCCGTCTTCCAAGATTCCAGTGTGAAGAGTAATCGATCCAGTGGGCTATAAACTCATCTTTAACACAATTCTTTCTGGGACCCGTTAAAAACATTGAGAAATCACTGGACACAAAACATAAAAGGTAAGCAAATTCTTTAGAATTTATTGATTAATAACACAATTGATATGATTTTAATTAATGATTGCATTTCTGTAATACTAATTTTAGAATAAATAATGATACAATATAGTATATATATATATATATATATATATATATATATATATATTATTATTATAAGAAACAAAACAACAATTTTAATAGATTATTTGATTAAACACATGGAAATTTTTAAAGAATTATATACAAATTATATACAAATTAGTAATATTTAATAAAAACAAAATGGCAAAGAAACACTTTAAAATCCAAGGTCTTCACTGTCAGAGTGGAAGGGGGGGGGGGGGGGGGACTGAAATTCAAATCATTGTAATAAAATCAATTGTCTGTGTTTGCTCAGAGAGGTCTATTTAAAAAATACAAGTTTGTATCAGTTTATCACCTCAATGAAACAATTCATTTGTGAAGTAACATATGAAAGTGTACCTGTCCAATTTGGGTCTGTCAAAGAAGAATGGAAAAGCATGTCATGAGTAGCCTATTATCAATTATTGATTATTATCATTCCCTACACTGGTAGCCAAAAGCTGTATATCTTGTTTTACTAATTACTTAAAAAATTATATAAACATTAAAATTGTGAGATTGTTTGCTTTATTTTAGTAATGGATGAAACACGTATGGCTCACGCCCAATATTTTCCCGATCCCTGGCCTAACAGTAGAATATAGAAACAAATTAGATGAAGAATTTATTACCTCGTCATCATCTTCAGCTGTGGGCTCATCAGTCTTAAAAAAAGAAACACATGAGACACAAGACACAACAAGTGTTTCTTTCTAATTGCTTTGTAATTGCTAACATGTAAATAGCCTCAATCTTAAATAGCCTAAATATTAAATCTTGAAAACCCTTATATATAAGGCAATTTAATCAGACAAATATTTTTCTCTGTCACACATGCAAGTTTATGTTGCATGTGTTTAAGTTTGGACACTGTATATTCTAGGTTTTAAAAAATCAGTTTTTACTGTCCTTGTAATTAGCCTACTTCTTAGACATATTGCATGTAGATAAGTACCCTGAGTTTTTTTGGTCCTCCACGTTTGTTTGGGGCATGCTTTAAAAACTCTGCCACTTCCCCCTCTATCTCTGGCATCTTTGCAGCCTTAAAGGTTTGAAGGCATGCTCCTGAAAATAACATTAACAGATAAAACATAAAAATAAAAAAAAAGGAAAAATATTCAATCTGAATGGGGCTACTTTCTAAGTCAGAAATTGTCTCTGATTATGTAAAATCTGTCAAAAGCAGGCCATTTTACAATCAATATCTTCAAAAACGACTTTCTTATAGCTACAGTAATGCAAAAGTTCTGCATGTTACATATTACTACAAGGGCTCGCCATTAAGCCTTGTCATGCTTGTCCTTTGGACAAGGAAATCAGTCATTCACTTGTCCGAGTACAAAGGTGCTTATCTGGGAAAAAATATTTTTTGGGGAATATCATTTAGACTGAAGCGTTCTATCAGCTTTGAAATATTTAAATTTCCATATTTGTGATATTAACCATTATGATAAAATTACACTTTTAAACATAAAACTAAACCGCCAGTAGGTGGCCTATACATATTAGTTTTTTCTGTAGGGCACTGGGCAGGCCTTGTATATTGCACATGCGCCAACGTCCAGGCGGGAATCGATTCGCGGGTTATTCCAGTGAGCCTCGAGTGAAGTCTCGAGATTATGTGCGAAATTATACTGGTAAGTTGTTGTTGTTTTTTATAATGTCATTCTTAATGCAGATGTTAACTTATCTAATGGTAAGATTTAACTAAAGATTTGTAATGTGCTCGCTTCTGTTATCTTGTCGGCGCCACAGCCTGCTACTGACAGGTTAGAATTGGAGGTTGGTCGATTTAGCTTTGATAGCGGAATACAGGGTCCAATATTGGCAACTACAACTGCGAGTAAAATAATCGACACTGATATTTAAAATATCAACTATCAGTAGTGTTATGTACATGGCTGAAATTAGTGAACAGCTTTGTGAAGGTGCAGCTCTTTGGGTCTGTGTGTTTGACGAGCGAGAGAGGTGGTTCATGTGCTTCAACATTCATTGTAACGTTATATCATTATTTATATGGCAAGCCATATTATTTTACAATTATATGGCAAGCCATTTTAGCTTAAATTGTACCCAGCGTTACTAGTCATAATTGCATTTTTACTAGTAAGAATTCAATTAGAGAGCTCTACAATTCAATTCTTACTAGTAAAAATTACAATTAGAGAGCTCTACAAATGAATTTTTACTCATATGTCTCCATTGACTTCCATTCATTTTTAATTACGGAGCTCTACAAATGAATTGTTACTAGTAAGAATTACAAGTAGTGAACATTGGGTTTCGGTTTTTCGGTTAGTTTTAAAATAGGTTAAGATTTGAAAATCGTCTAGTGTGTCCTAGACCTTACTTTTGATAAGACTCATGATGTGAAGGTCCTGAAAAACTTTTTTTCCTTTTCTTCCCTTTAGGCTGAATTTGGACCATAGCATGTTTGTCCCAAATGCCCGCAGCATCCTTCGTATCGACTGGCCAACTGTCCCAGAGCACAGTCGCACACTGAATGCAATCTAAAAAACATTTGATCCTTTTCAATATTTACTGTGAATGTAAGTAACAGTTTTATCAAAAAAAAAAAAAATATATATATATATATTTGTAAGCAATAAGGTACGAGAGGCTGTGTAATCATGAAGCACTTCCCTGGAGTACCTTATTGCTTTTATAAAACGGTTACCACACAATAAAAATATTAAAGTAAAAAAAATATGTATTAGTGCAACTTTCATGAAGTAAAATCACTAAAAGCCTTCTTTCCGCTAGAAAAAAAAATAGTCCCTGACCGTGAACAGCAGCTTCAATGTGTAATATGCATGAAAGCTCAAATAAAAACAACATAGGAACTGCAGTGTTGCACAGTGATAAATAGAACCGTTGGGTGAGGCGGTCATAGCCGTGTTTTATCGTGAATAAAGCACAGCTATTGACCAATCAGAATCAAGGATAGGAACTAACCGTTTTATAAATAAAATATATAAATATAGTATCTATAATTTAATGTAAATATGTATACTTTGATTTTTATACAGAAAGGTAATCACCATAGATTTTCTAAATGGCTTTTCTTTGTTTAACTTCAAACAAAGTGCAGACAGCTCTTCCTCTGTCTGCATCTGTTCCACAGATGTTGCCTGGTCTTCCATGACTTCTTGCTGCTGCTGTTTCAAAATCATTTCTCGCAGCTGACGCAGCTCTGCCATAATCTCATCAACCTTTCGATTCAGTGTCCGGTAGTCTGACCATAAAAATACAACACATGCATTCAAATTCTGCATTGCATATAACATGTAAACACAACAACTCAGTGTAGCATAAAAGTTATTACTTTGCTCTTCATCTGTCCTCTGACAGGCCACTGCTGATGCTATGAGGTAAAAAAAACACACATTTAACAAAGGAAAGTTAAGATTTAGTTTATTGACAGAGCATAAAATGTATTCATTGCCATTGTGCATATTACTAGAAACTGAAGGTCCTATTGTACCCATTTCTGCTCAGGGGTTGGTAATAGAGCTTAACTTATATTGATCCCAAAACATTCCTTCTAAATGTTTGTTAATTAATACAATTATTAATGTGTATATATATATATATATATATATATATATATATATATATATATGCAGAATATTTTTAACACTTACTTGATGGGCAAGGTGTTGTAGAATTCCTGTCTGTTAATTTTAAATGGTAATAAACATTTTGTATTAGCTCATTTATTTTTTATCTATTTTTATTGGTTAGTTTGATGTAAACAACTTTAAACAAATTGTTCATGTAGGTTACTTACTGTCTTGTGGCAATGGCTCATCATGCTGCCTATTATTTATAAATACAGGAGCTTGAGGTCTCTTGAGGTTTCCATCCATACATTTGGACCTAGGATGCTTTGCTGGTGTGGCCAATTCTGTGAGTGAAAACCACATTGAAACGGTTATATTATACTTTGCATGCTTGTTCATGATGTTATGTCACATATGCTTACCAATTTTTGTGAAGTTCTGAGTTTTTAGTTGTGAATTTATAGGCTTTTGAGTGTGTTTTGATTATGACCTTTTTATAAATGACCCTGTTATAGCAAACCAAAGGGCAAAGTTAAACTTTTTTTCGATAATTATTGATCTAGAGAGTCCAGAGAATTGTCCTAGACTAGGCCTAGTTTGTTTCCGATCGGGCGAAAAACCAGGGACTAGTTCGCAAAAAGTAGGTTTTTAACATATTCGTGAATATTTAATGAACGGTTTGATTGACAGCAATGGTTCTAAATGCTTGATTCTAATTAGTTGACAGACAGTTCATTTTCACACTGTCACAGACAGTGCCAGACAGTCACCGTGGACATTCATTTTCTGTTAAGTTAAGAAGCAATTATAAGAAGCAATTGCGACTATTTCACACAATTCTGACTTTATATCTTGCGATTCTGACTTTATAACACGCAATTGCGACTTTATTTCACGCAATTCTGACTTTATATCTCACAATTCTGAGATAAAAAGTCGCAATTATCTTTTAAAATTAGGGATGCACGATATTGAATTTTGGCCGATATTCGATATGCCGATATTTTCAAACTAATTTTGCCTGATGCCGATACCGATATATTGTATTTTTTTTTAAGTGCAAAAAAAACTTATTAAAGCTTCTATTAAAGTTCTCAGTCAAGAGCAGTGAGTGATTTCCTCTTTGTGTTTTGTTGTTTTATTAACATTAAAGGGATAGTTCTCCCAAAAATTTAATTGTCATCATTTACTCTCTCAAGTTGTTTTAAACCCAAATAAATTTCTTTCTTCTGTTGAAAATAAAAGTTATAACAGTGTATTTAAATTATTTACCATCCTCCGTATCACTTTCGAAACGACATGGTCGCCTGTGTGGTCTTTTCTTCACTTGGGAGTCTCCATCCGTTTCAACATTGGAGAGCTCCTCAGCACGCTTTAGATAAACCAGAGCTTTCTGATAATTTGCTAAAAAACAAAATTATGATTAAATTATTAAGTATATGGAAGCCAATATTGTTGGCGTACTTGCTCTAATGATGTTGCCACTTTATTTTTACAACACTAACAATCTGAATTAAACATTAAAAACGTATAAATATGTATAAAAAACAGATACAAAGTTAGGTCTAAATTTTTTGCTTGTTGCTACATATTTGTTACAGGTTACCGATGTTCAGCCGCAACACCGGTTGCATCAGTTGCCCACCATGATACCACCCCACATCTCCATAAACATGAAGCTAAGTATATTTAAGCATTAGTATTCTAAAAATATACATTTAGCTAGGTAGCTAACAGACCCAGAGTATCAAAACATTTTCAATTACATGTAAAGGATTTTTCCAGAATTCAGATTTTAAAGAGGTTCCACGTCCTCTTATCAGGCAGGTCTCCGCTTTTTGCCTTCTTAGATGGCTCAGATGGAGGCCAGTAGCAGCTCACAATCTGTTTGTTTGTTTAGACAAAATTCCAATCATATACCATTCAAAAACTGAAAAGGCTTTTACAATATTATACAGTCCATATAGTGTATGTACATTATCACAAAATCTATGCAATAGCAATACTTACATTTCCATTTGCCACAATCCATGACCTGCATACAATTGCAACAGTCTTCTCTTTTTCAAACTCTACCACAACGTAGGTAATCATCTAAAAAAATTTAATTTGGTTATTGGTCATTTTAAATTTGCTAATTGGTAAATAAAGCAATTTTTTTGCAAATAAGGATAATAAAAAAAAACTATGTATATATATTTTTTAAATGATTCACTTACAGAAATTTGATATAAAGATTCCTGTAATAAATCCTGAATAATCATGAATTCTTGGTTTTACTAAATCATGATTACTATACATTTGGCATTATTAGTGTTGCATGATTTCCTGAAATGTCATCCACATTTTAAATGTTCATAGGGTCAAGCAATGTCCATGATCGGTGTGCAAAATGTAAAGAAACAAAATATGGTTCTTATCCACATGGTCAATCACGATTGCTTGAGATTTGAGATCAGATTTCAGTACTCTCCTAATTGTTGTCTCCCTTGCTTTGCCAACATAGGAACCAACAATGCGAGAGTCACAGGGCTCTGTGTAGAGGGGAGCTGTCTTGTCGTAGACCCTACATTGGAGTGTTTGTTTTTCCAGCCCATCTTCTTCAATAACCTCAAAGAAGGTCTGGTCAACTCCAAACAAATTGTTGGGCCTTGTACACTTGATGTGTTCCTCCATTGTCCCCTTCTGCATCTTTTCCCCTTCAAGAATTCTTCCTGTTACCTGAGCCAGTGGACTTCTTCCGGAATGAACCATTCTCTTAAGTTTCTGGTTGAAGTTTTCAAATGGAAAAGCACTACATTCATCCAGACCCTCAAACTGTTTTGCAACATCTGCAATATGGAGCATCTGATGGACATTGTACACAAGGAAACCTTCTCCATACAGTTCTCTGCACTGTAGCACAAAAAATCTCAAGAGATCTCTCGCGTATTGCCAGTGTTTCCTTGTGAGACTTGGTTGGACCAGAATGCACATTGCTGTGGAGAAGCACATGAAGTTGTCATACAGCTCTTTTTTAAGAATTCCTTTCAGAACAACCTTTCCTGTGTACAACATTAGCTGTCTGTACTCAGTCGCTTTCCATCTGTCAATTTCATTTAGTCCCCTGGGGCGTCTGGCAAACACACTTGGAATGCTGTTTCGGAGATTTTCAAGCTTGACATCCTTGTCTCTTTTGGCCCTCGAATCCATGTCAGGACAAGTTTTTTCATCACTCCAAGACAGGCTTGATGCATATAATCAATAGGGAAACCAGAAACCATATCAGCAAAATGGAGTTTCTTGTTCTCTGTTGTGGTGCTCTTCCTGCTGCCTTTGTCTGAAAGACCTGTCAGTACGCAACTGAAGATTGTCTACCTGTTGATATGTCATACGCCCCAGCCACTGACCTTTCTGAATGCATCTGTCACATCCATAATACCCTGAGAATTGTTTGATTGATTTGACGAAGGCCTTGGCAGGTGCATCACAGATAATGCCGCTAATTTTAACTATGATGCGTCTTCCATGGTACCACAGACCCTCTTTCTCCAATTTCCGAATTTCCCCAACTGTGTCACATAGAAATTCCAAATCATCGGGCTTTGTTTTTCCACATGTGATGGCCACTGGGAACACATTTGTAGGTTTTAGATTGGTGCTGCAAAGAACTGACCAAAAGCAAGTTTTTGAACTTTTGAAGAGTGGGAGGCCATCAATATTAAGTCTCAACTCCAGGGTATGCATCTTCTCAGTTGTTTCGACCGGGTATTTCTGTATGTGATTATTTAACATTTTTTCTACTCCAAAGTAGAAATACTCCATTCCTGACTTGTGCTGAATATTTACAGTTTTTGGAGTCTCAAGCAAGGTTCTGGAACAAGATGGAAGGTTGTTTGTTCCATGTTTCTTCAATAATTTTAGAAGACCATCCATAGCATTATGGGCAATTCCATTTTCTATGCTCCAAGAAGCGATGTCACTGGCTATATTTGAATTTGAATCACCCATCATCAGGGAATCATCATCTGAAAATTCATCATCTATCAAGACATCTGAATCTTCAGAAATGTGTTCTGTTTCTAAGTTCAGCGTTTCATTTTCATCATTGTCCATGTGTATGTCATGCATCTCTTGGTTTTCCATTATTTCCACCATATTTGTGTCAGCAGTTTCACATTTGGCTGTTACTAAAAGTTCTGACCCTGTTTGTTCCCTTTTTCTTTGTAGTTTGCTTAGTCTTTTCAAAGTGACCCACTCCCTGTCATACTCTCTCTTCCTACTCTTCCTGTCCATGGCTTAAATTAGAGAGAAGGAAAGGGTAGCAATTAGGCAAGGCAAGTTTATTTATTTAGCACATTTCATACACAATGGTCATTCAAAGTGCTTTGCCTAGAAGAAATTAAAATAAGCATAACAAATAATAATTATTAAAACAGTTTAGAATAAAAAAATCCATATATATAAATTGCATAATATTAATGTATTTTAAATCATATATGGCATATGCTGTATGTCCTACATACAAAAGCCATATAGATTTTCATGATGTAAAAACATAGGAAAATAATGCTAATTTAATATTCATGTCCAGCATATATCTTAAAGTATTAGTTCACTTTCAAACTAATCCATGTCATCCAAGATATCCATGTCTCTTTCTTAATTTTTATACACAGAATGGACTTCAATGGCAACCAAATATTCAAATGTTCAAAGAAGTTTCAAATGTATATATATATTTATTTTTTTTAGAAAATGACCGATCGTTTCGCTAGATAAGACCCTTATTTCTCGACTGGGATCGTGTCGAGACTTTGAAGCTACATTGAGACAGACATTTGAACCCTCTTTGAACATTTGAATATTTGGTTACCATTGAAGTCCATTCTGTGTATAAAAACCCTGGAATGTTTTCCTCAAAAACTTTAATTTATTTTGAAGAAAGAAAGACATGGATATCTTTGATGACATCAGGGTGAGTAAATTATCAGAATTTTTTTTGAAGAAGAAGAAAGTGAACTAATCCTTTAAGAGGTATAAAACACAGTGCAGTTTACCAATCGGTATAAGGCTGCACTTCACTCATGCTCTTATCTTGTCCTAGGTGGAGCCCTATCCCTATTAGTCAATCATGGTCATTTACTGTATAATCAACATTAGATGAAACACAATATTTAAAACTACACACACGCACACATTTTAATTACAAAATTATTTATTAGAGTGTATTCTACAAGATAGTGTTAGGTCGACACCAGAACAGTGTAGAGTTGTAACTCTGCCAGTGTTTGCTACAAAGCTGCACCCAGATCTGCAACAGTGTTGTTGTTCTCTGCATTAGTGTTCATATTGTAACACTGTCAGTGTTGCGAGAGGAAACACTTTTGAAAGTGTTGAGATTTCCAGATTTCAAATTTACTGTTCAAATCCTGAAGGAGAATGACCAGTTCTCATAACAAGCAAATGATTCAATATAATAACTTTAAATGATTTGTATATGAATTTAAGTTATTTTCTACTAATACCATACCCCATTGCATACTTTTGTCATGTAAAACTCATATGATTCAATATAAGAACTTTAAATGATTTGTATATGAATATCGGGTGTTTTCTACTAATACCATACACCAGTGATCCCCAACCCCCGGACCGGTGCCGGTCCGTGGACCCGTTAGTACCGGGCCTTGAAATATTCCCTGAATATTTTTTTTTTTTTTTTTTTTTTTTGAATAATATTTTTTTTTTTTTTTTAAGTGCTATGACATGTCATGTTATGTTATTTAATCCAAAACATAAACAGTAAATAGATAAAAATGTGTTTCTTTTGAGTGCGTTCATTCCGATTGCTTAGCAACGCGTCGCATCTGAATGGACTGCAAAAAAAGATAGGCTACCGGTAAACTGGAGCACTTTGCTAGCACTTTATTCAACTCAAAGAAACGTATCCTATATGATATTAATCAGATATATACAAAATAAACATAACATTACAAATTATAACTGCACAAAATTACGAGAATGCACAAGTGAATTTGAACTACGTGCCATTCAGAATGACTCATGTTGTGGACGCGCTCTTCCTGGAGCAACGCGACACAGCAACTAAACCCAAATAATTCACAATGTTTTATTAAAACATTGTTCTCTTTATAATGTTATATAATATGACAGTAGGCTACCAACAGTCATTATTAGTCGTGCAGTGTCGTTTGAGCTGCGAGCGCTGAAGCTGAAGAGTATCACCATACACTTTACTACATTAATTTTTAACCAAATGCATCCTATATGTCGTGAGATAAATCAGATATAGATAGGCCTACACAAAATAAACACAATATTACAACTTACATTTGCACAAAACAAAAGGCTGCGAATGCACACGCAAACTTATAGTCATGATAGTGTAATGAACCGGCACGCTCTCTTTACATGTTTCGCGGTTGAGCAGCACACACGCGCATGAACCTGCTTATCGTCGATTAAACGTTAACATCCCTATTTTGCACCAAAACACCAAAGCAAATTCCTTGTATGTGAAAACTTGGTACGTGCCAATAGAAGTAAAATTCAATGTAAAATACAATTTGCCATTTCTGCCACCTGCTATGAGTGAGTGCTGTGTGAGTTGCTTTTGAAGTAGACCTAATTGTATGGGAGAAAAGGGAAACATTTTGTGAACCGGTCTGAAAGTTTAAAAAGATTGGTATATTCATATAAGTAGCCTTTGTTGCCACCTAGTTCATTATATGTAAAGAAATTATAGGCTGTTACTGTTTTACACAGTGATATGTTCCGAATCCAAACGATACATCTTAAAATTGAGGCATTAAAATTGACAACTGGTCCCTGGAATTTTTTTTATGAATTTGCTGGTCCCTGGCACAAAAAAGGTTGGGAACCCCTGCCATACACCATTGCATACTTTTGTCATGTACAACTCATAGCGTCAAGGTATGCATTCACCTTGAGAACTTCATCTTTGTTTCCAAACGCAATGACTTCAGTTTTGTCTTTGTTTAACTAAAGAAAAGTTTTGGCACATCCAACTGTTTACTTCATCAATGCATTGGCACAGGGAGTCAGTGGGGCTGTAGTCGTTAGGCGATAGGGCTAAGTAGAGCTGTGTGTCGTTTGCATAGCTGTGGTCCATTCAGGTGCTGAAGTGAAGTCAATCAAACTGTGTCCAGGTGTGTGTGTGTGCAGGTTGAGTGGATTGGCACACACTGCAGAAGGATGAGTGAGGCAGAAGCACTCTTGAACCAAGTTTGTTTTGTGTGATGGCCATCCTGTTGGCCATCCTCTGACTCCAGAAAAGATTGAAGTTGTCAATGAAGTTCATTCCTTTTATATTGCAGGATTTTTGCAGCCATGTGTTGAGCCCAAGCAACAGTGAAAACCTGTTTGTTCCTCTTGGGAGTGGTCCACTGATGAATGTCTGAACTTTCAGTCTTTTAAGTGTTTCAAAAAGTTCATTGAAATCCTTCTTAATGAGTTCTGACTGCTCTTTATGAATATCATTCTTCCCCACATGAATGATGAGTCGATTTGCAGTCTTATGTTTCATCAGAATGTTCTGAAGTTCCCTATTTACATCAGAAGTCGTTGCTTGTGGAAGGCAGCACGTAGTTGTATCCCTGCTAATTTCTTAATTTCTGATACAGCACATGAATGCAGTATATTGCACACCTAAATTGACAACTTAAAAAGGGTTTTGATCTTTAGGTAAAAACTTTTATTTTACAAATAATTTAAAATGCATAATGAACACTGTCATTCGTGATTTCTCAACAATTGCTTTGGGAAAATTGCATTCTAAGGTTTCGCTTTATTTAAAGCCAAACAATGATGCATTTATATATGTTAGTATTATCAATTACGATAAGCATTTATACGACAACACGCACCTATTAAAAACTATATATTCCCTTATTTGACAGAAATAAAACTTAATTACTAATAAGTCACTGTATCTATGAAATAATAACATATAGAGTGGTGGAACTATGTGCTCATGGGCTGGAGTGGACTGGAAGCGAGTTCACGAGGTCTTGATGGTAAAGTCTGTGGAGGGCTTGAACGCAGGTTTGGGATGAGCAGGAGCACCCGATTTTTGGGGGGATGGGACTGGGTAATCACTGCAAAAGTCAACAATCACCAGGAAATAGGAATTGAAATAATTCATCATCCGGACCAGTCCCATCCAAAAGTATGCACTGAAAATTAAATTGCTCCAGCTCACCAGATGGGACAGTTCCAGGAATTCCACAAAATGTTGATTTCTGAACTCTTCCTAAGTTAAAACATAGTGTTGTCTTGTTTAAAAAAAGAATTTAAACTTGTTTTGTTTGCATTATTTGAGGTCTGAAAACACAGCATATCTTTTTGCTATTTTGACCTGTCATTTTCTGCACAAAAAAAAAGACTATTTGGGAGAAATGTTTTCAGAAGCTTAGAATAAAATAAAAATAAACATTTTAATCTAACGCATACCTATAAATAGTAAAACCAAAGAAATGTATGACTTCAGTGTTCTCTAACTGCATAACTGCATTGTTCTCTTAATTTTTTTCTTTTAATTTTTAAAAAATGTAATATAAAAAAATATAAATATCTCATGCAAGTCTAAAAATAAAATATACAACATACATTACTAACAACACATTTAGGAGCAGCTGAGTAATATCACTTACCTTGAAATAGAAACTGAGGCGGCAGAGGAAGACAATCCAAAATCTAGTAAAACAAAGAAATGAAAAAAATATATTAATCAAACCTGATAACAGTCCTTATGTTTCATGTTACAGGTATGCTGCATTATGCCAATAAATAATGAAAACTTTTCTGATAGTTAGTCAAAATATTGTGTACTTACAAAGCCAAATTACTGACTGTGTCTTAGCTCTTAAAAGAACTTTTGGGGTATATCGGGCTGCTGTGGACACATGAAAAGAAATTTAAAAAAGAGAAAATCAATAAACAAGGCTGAATACCAGAGTGATGGGCCTCTATAGGAGTTAAAATGTTTCATTAATGGTTACAGAGTGGGCGTCAGACGGGGTAATCATGGAACTGAGTGTGGATGGGGTGGGGTGGGGGGGATGAAATGTAGGATGACTGGTATGTTTGACTTACAACAAGCAGATGATAATCGAAGGTAAATGAAGAAGCTGAAAAAGAGAGAAGAGAACAATTATTTTATAAATCACAAAAAGGCTCAAATGTATTTGGGTAAATAAATAAGCTACGGGTAAAAAAAATAAGCTACGGGTTCACATTAAGAATCAGAATTTTTATTTATGGGTGAACTATTCTTTATTCTTTTTTAGTTTCCATTTTAATTAATGTTATTATAATTGTATTTTTTACTAATATTAGTTTTTTTTGTTTTTGTTTTTTTTATGTGCGTTAGATCGCTGCTGATAGCCTATTCAACAAACGAACCCAACCCGTCCCACCCCAAAATTAAACCTATGCGTAATTTAATGTTAATTTGTTTTTCCCAGTATTTATTTTACTGCAGAGTTGGTGTTTGGCTCTTAAACTCTGCAGAACTGATACTCTCGGAAACCCTAGCTTACTACTACTAATACTGCGGTACTAATATAGGCCTACTGTTAGTCCAAAGTGACGTTATCATGGCAAACATGACTCTAATCAAAAGAGCGCGTCTCTCAGTCAGAGCGCCTTTGCCGCTTTGCGCAAATCACGTCATAGACCTAACGGTATTTAACGGCAGATTGTATAGGAAAAGACGGAAAGACGCTTGTAAGATGTGGACGTGGTACATTTACTAGTAAAATACAGTCCATTAACTTTTCCATATCTTAATATGTTCCTTGATATTCACTTTTATGAGATAACTTATTTTTAGTTGTAAAAAAAGCTGAGAAAACCATTCAGGCTCACTCCCGGCCTTATACGGCTCACACACGGTGTCCTAGTAATTGTATTATTACTCTGGTTATATTGTTAATTGTTATATTTGTGGTCTTATATTTGATATTTTCAGTTGTAAATGTAATTTAAATCATTTGGTTATATTAACTTTAGGAATAACGTTACTCACATATATATCTGTAGTGATCCAGAAGGGAGCAATGAGCGCGATAGGAATTAGTCACTGTGACAGCAGCTTATATACCCTCGGCCATATTTGCGGGCTTCACACGCGAGCAAAAAATCTAAGTTTAAATATTTTCTTAATTTTTTAATATGTAATGTATACATATATTTCTACCTTTTGTTATATTACTCTGACATTAAATTACACATTAAATAATTAATTAATAATTTACACACTTCTATGGGTTTTACTGGTGGAGTGTTTTTTCCTCCCTCTTATGGCTGCATTTAACTGTCCCTCCCTCTTTTTTATCATAATGAAAATGGTGGGAATGCACTTTCCCCTAGTTTAAATTAATAATAAACAGTTTAAAATAAAGAATAAGGCCACCAATGTTATGACATGAGCTCTGATTGAGATTCACAAAGGTAGAAGTGAGTGTTCATTTTCATGATTTATTGTATGGTTTAATTAATCTGTTTTGCCTCTTACTTGCAATTTGCAAGTTAATGATTTATTTATTTTAGGGTTAGTAGGGAGGTGGGTGCCATTTATTTTGACTGATTTTTTCTCCTGTTTATGTTAGCAAGGGAGTAAGCTTATGTTGCTGTACTCTTGTTTTTCTTTTCTTTTAGTTGAAGTAGTTTGATTAATAAGGAGTTAGATTGATTGTTTATTGTTTTGGCAATATACCTTCTGAATCTGATACCCCCTTTTTTCTTTTGTTTGATTTGTAAATAAAAACGACTTTCTTTAATGAGGTAATTTTGTGTTTATTGTGAAACATTTCTGGGTCTGGAGATGGGGTGGCTTCATGCTGCTGCACATTCATTTCACCACCATCCATTTTCTTTTGCTGTTGCTTTCCTCCCCTAGACCAATCAGGAAAACGTAACAATGGTTACTTAGAACTTACTAAACTAAAGTTTTCTTCTATAAGAGTGAGGTAAATTGAAGACCTACCTGAAAGGACAAGTGGTGTGCTGGGACAGGTGCCGAAGTTATGGCTGTAATGAAACAATTTAAGGCAAGGTGCAGCACACAAAGCATCAGAGATTTTTAAAAGAAAAATAATTTTTAGCACTGTTTTGTTGTATGCACAGATTTAGAGGGTCACTTATAGAAAGATCTTATCTTGGTTTTGTTTTGTGGCATTTTTAATTTAATAACATACATTTCAACACATAACACACATTTGCAACTCTTGTAAATGTTTTATTTTGCTGTAGATTAGGTGGTCAACCTATCAATCATCATTAATTGTAGGGTCAATCATCAATCATTTTGACACATGCCAGAGTATATATAGTACTCTCTCCACTTCCTCTAAAATGACATTAATCTCCTCTTTTTGAAAAATGTATTTTCTTTGTGTTTTTTTTGTTTCAGCCATTTTGCTGGTGTTTGTGCTTTTTATAGATTATTGGCCTCGTCGAAAATGCACAGATGAAAACAATTAGGCTACAAGCCTGTGCTACAATTTTGCTTGTACAAATACAAGCGTGTGCTACAATTACGATCCATTCTACAAGGTGACATTTCAGCACTTGACAAACGGACAGCGACTCGCTAGGGATGGGTGCTTCAGCACCCCCAAAAAGACCAAAGTAGACCGATAGCACCCCCAAAAATAATTTTTGGAAGCAATTATATTCAGGCTGTATTCTATGGAAGCCCTGAACCACATGGTGAAGAAAATTATTTTCGTTATTTCGACATAATATCTAGTTATTTCGACATCATATCTCGTTATTTCGACATCATATCTCGTTATTTCGACATAATAATTGCTGGGACATTCCAGTCTGCAAGCCAAGTGTTCTTATAATGGTTTTCTATGGGAGGAAAATGCTTAATGTGCAGGAACGCGTTGCGTTCATATTCTGGGCTCATCTGATTTTTTTGTACATAGCCTTTATTATGATTTTAGCATCATAACGATTAATGAATCCACGCATTATCCGTGAACTTGATAAATGTTGCAGATATGTTTTACTATGCACAAAAAATACCTTTCAACTTATGTGTGCATAATTCTGAATTAAATGTGTGCAGCAATTTGTACAAATAGAGAGTATGTATAGGTTGTAGCCATTAAATAAGCGCATTTAGTTTCATATTTGTTAAAATATTATAATGTTTTTGTTTTGTTCCATCTATGTTGATTATGAAAAGCGAACAGCGTGAGGATGTGTTCAGACGGGATTTTGACCACTTTTTCATTAAGTTGATTGAATGCTGAATGTTGTGCTTGGTTTAATTTAAATTAAAACCTGAATTGTGATAATTTAAACAATTGAACATGATATATTAGCCGCGTTTCCATTACCCTTCAAATTGCGCAAATTGAAAGTTTGAGATTTTGACGCATATCCAAGTGTGTGTGCGGAGTGTGGAGCGCGCACTGGATGGCACGGAGGCGCGGGCGCGAACACTTGCATTTTCCTATCAACAGTGGAAACAACTTAAAATACTCTATCATTTCTGGTCATACAGAAAAGAATAATACATTATTCGCAACTACTTTTATTTGTGTAAACTCACAATAACAAGAAAACGTTGTGCTCGAGGAGGTGGTCTGAGTTCGGTTGCTCCCGAACCGTGCCGCGGCTCGCGTGAATGTGAAAAGCAACACGGACTCGGGTGCGCACTTGTTCAGGAAGTAAAGTGACCTGCGCATGCGTTTTAGCTGATTGTGATGTATTTATTTAAATAAAACACATGTAAGGGATGATAGTGTTGTTGATATTGTTGATAGTGTTGTTGATTTACCTTGGATACACTGAGCCTGCATTGTATTCGCGCATATCGCGTGGACTAGGGCAATGAATTTGAAAATCCACTGTCTCCTCAAAAGAGTCCGTTTGCAAGCAGCAGAAAGCCACACCTTATGTGACAAACACTCACAGTAAACCTGTATTGTTCACTCAGCTGCGCATAATAGCACCGAATTAATAAACAACATATTGACCCACGTTCTGTTTTCTATAATGTGCCGTTCACGTTTGCGATGACGTAAGATGCACGCAAATGCACCAGGGTTTGATAGAATCAAGTTGAGTGTGAAACCAGACCAACGCTGCGGGGGGCGCCGGGAACAATCGCGCTCGGGCTCGGACCGCAGCAAACGAGCCCAGTGGAAAAGCCACCTTAATGACGTCTGGTGCTGGGTGGGTACCTTTGGAGATTTGGCATGGTTGTATTATAATACTGTCGTGACGTTTCTTTTAAAACCTATTTCAACGTGCAGACTACGTTATTTTCACACCTAAATAAAACGTCTCGCCAAAGTTGCATTTTGGTCTGGTTTTGTTTTCGTAGTGGACAGACGTGATATTTACGTTTTTTGACTACCCAAAGAAAACATACCTGGTTGGTATTTTCACAACGTTTCTAAAACGTTTTATTTTGGTTACATTATTTTTGTATATTTAGGTGTGGTTTATTAAACGTTTTTAAAACGTTGCACTGCAACATTACCTAATTGCAACCAAAAAACAACATTGTGAAAAGTTGTAAAAACGTTACGTGTTTGCTGGGTATTTTCACAACGTTTCTAAAACGTTTTATTTTGGTTACATTATTTTTGTATATTTAGGTGTGGTTTATTAAACGTTTTTAAAACGTTGCACTGCAACATTACCTAATTGCAACCAAAAAACAACGTTGTGAAAAGTTGTAAAAACGTTACGTGTTTGCTGGGTATTTTCACAACGTTTCTAAAACGTTTTATTTTGGTTACATTATTTTTGTATATTTAGGTGTGGTTTATTAAACGTTTTTAAAACGTTGCACTGCAACATTACCTAATTGCAACCAAAAAACAACATTGTGAAAAGTTGTAAAAACGTTACGTGTTTGCTGGGTATTTTCACAACGTTTCTAAAACGTTTTATTTTGGTTACATTATTTTTGTATATTTAGGTGTGGTTTATTAAACGTTTTTAAAACGTTGCACTGCAACATTACCTAATTGCAACCAAAAAACAACGTTGTGAAAAGTTGTAAAAACGTTACGTGTTTGCTGGGTATTTTCACAACGTTTCTAAAACGTTTTATTTTGGTTACATTATTTTTGTATATTTAGGTGTGGTTTATTAAACGTTTTTAAAACGTTGCACTGCAACATTACCTAATTGCAACCAAAAAACAACATTGTGAAAAGTTGTAAAAACGTTACGTGTTTGCTGGGTATTTTCACAACGTTTCTAAAACGTTTTATTTTGGTTACATTATTTTTGTATATTTAGGTGTGGTTTATTAAACGTTTTTAAAACGTTGCACTGCAACATTACCTAATTGCAACCAAAAAACAACGTTGTGAAAAGTTGTAAAAACGTTACGTGTTTGCTGGGGATTCTATTTTTTATCTGAATTGTTAAAGAACATCAGAACGTCTGCAAATTAGCATCAACAGTGCTTTCTCACTCCACTTGGTACAGTTCAGTTTTTTTTGTTTTTTTTACATGCGCGATCACGAGCCCACCGAATCCACATCCTTCAAGGGGCAGCAGCCTACAGGTGTGCTACTTTGTAGTAATTATTTCCTGACAGGAGAATGTTTGTGGCCATCATGAAATCCCCTGCCTGTATTCCGTATTTTAGTGTGGGCTGTGAATTCCACGTCCATACTCTGTGTCCATTTGAACACTTCTAAAAGATAATGACACAGTAGGTTAATTGCATGTTTACATTAACACATAATATGTTATACGCCACTTTTAATTTATAATATACACCATCTATTTCACATTAGTACTGTGTGGTGTGATGTTAAGTTCAAATGTAACAGAGAAATTTTAAGCTGTTGATCATTACATATATTACAAGAATATATAGTAAGATGTGGTGAATGGAACCTATTACAAATATGTACATTTTCACAAACAGCAAAAAGCCGAACAATTAAATATTTAAAAAGAAGATATGCATGTACATATATTTACCCAGTGTATGACAGTGCCAGTTCCCCTCGAAGTAAGATGGACTTCAAAAGGTCCTGAAGCCTGGCATGACACATTTGTAACTCTCTCAATGGAATTACATCTCACCACAGGCAGCTGCAGAAATGTGACCAGGTGTTTCAACGTTGACTCATAGACTATCGATGCCTTTTGTCCAATGATGTCCTCCTCACACATGACCTGTTGGATGCCAGAAGACATGGATACATGTTCTTCTCTTTCTGGTACTACTTCATCTTGTGTTGCAAGATGAACTGTCTCTTCAACACCAACAATTGGAAGCTCCTGAATCTTCACAAAGTCTTTATTGCCTCCTCCAGTTCTGTAAATATTAATGTAAATAAAAAACCTCTACTTAATTTTTAATATTCAAAGTTAAAAAATCTGCAATGTTGGTGATGCTGCCTGGAAGGCAAATCAGTTTATAACAACGGGTTTAAGCCAAACAAAATTATTCTATAGAATAGGTCTTCAACTCTGCACCTCTTGTCTAATAGTCCTGCAGAGTTTAGCATCTACCCCCAACTCTTCAGAACAACCTGATCAAGCTTTTCCCAATAGCTTGAAAATCACATTCTGAATCTGGTTTTATATAAACTCTGCAGGACAGTGAACTTACATGAGCAGGGTTGAAGACTTATCTATTCTACATAAGCTATAAAAATGACTTCTGTTGACAAACCGAAGACAGATGGAGGGTACATAATCATCATCTGACGTGCTGTCTTCACTGTCTGTGTCCCTTGTGGCATCATCAGTAATTCTCCATTCAATCCTGCAAACTCGGCAATTACAGAAATTAAAAAAAAAAAATATATATATATATATATATATATATTAGTAATGTTATATTATTATTATCATCATCATTTATATAAACAATGATTAATTACTTTTCAGTGAATACTACAAAAACATGAATATATTGCAAACAAAGATTTGAATTGAATCAATGCATCTGAACACTCACACGGTATTCTGTAGATCATTGACATCTTCGTTCAGGGTAATGGTGGACTCATTACTAACACTCATCTTTGAAAAACTAACCAACACATCAGAGAAGAAAACTACAAATTAATTAATAAGAATGGCTTGGTGAATGAATGAAGTTTGTGAAAGATAAACTGCTTTATAAAATAAATAATAACAACACATTCATAAAATAATATATAATATAAAACTTCACCTTTCATGTAATAGCTGCTCATTGCTTTCTGCAATGGAAAGGTGTTCAATTCCAGGCCCCAGAAAACAATGCTCTCTGTAAAGTACATTATAGTAATGTAGCCAATGCAGTTCTATGAAACATCTTTTTGAATTGATATTCAGAAATTGCCTACCTATGTGATTGAGAGTCACTGGAAGAAACTATGGTAGACAGTGTTTGAAGAGGCATTACAGGTCTTTTGATAGGAGTTGACGTGGATGGTCCACCTTTTTGGAAACTAAAACAATCCATTTGACATGTTATGTTATGTTATGTTCTAACAGGTAACGTTATTGATAAAAATGCTAAAGTGACAGAATGTACAGGAATGTGGTGTAATTCATATCTATTAAAATCATTAGTACTGTACATGCCTAATACTATACTTGTATAAATAAACAAACATAGATTAGATTACCTGTCTATTAATACACTCGCGAGAGCAGAGTCTCTGTCAAGTCCCAGTTCGTCGCGAAGCTCTCTCCATCTCGAAAACGCCACCCCGATATTTATCCTGGTTTTATTCCTCCGTTTGTCAACAAGTCTGCGTGCATCCGTATATGGATGCTTACGTTTTGTTGGAGGTTCAATTCTCGGCAAAGAGTAATCGTGATCCATTATGTGTCACAAACAGCTATAACCACGACTTCCGCATTTGTCCACGTGGTATTGCGGAAACCAAGGTTAACGCGGATATTGCGTCACTGACAGGCGACATTTTTTGTCCGGGACGGCCACTTATTTAAAATTGGAATTTCTCTGAAATAAAAAATCTTTTGAGACTTTTGGGATATTGTAAGTACACAACTGCTGGAAATATATCACACTGTGCAAGTGATTTTTGGATATTTTATTACAAAATTATTACTTATTGGACCTTTAACCTGGTCACTGGGTGGCAAATCAAGCTGGAAGAAAGGTAAAACACAACCGTGGTATCTGTGAATATTACAATTGTAAATGGCAAATAATTATCATCATTCTCCATTTTCAAATTCATTGCTTATTAAGTTGGCTTGGAAAAGCCAACTTACTGAAATCCTATTTAAACTTATTATTCTTCTTCTTCTTCTTCTTCTTCTTATTTTTCTTACCCAAAAAATTCTGACTCTAACTCGTCCTAGAGCTTTAACTCTACAAACTCCAAACTCGGGTCAGACCTTCAGACTGTTCTGACTCGGTGTGCTATATCTTTTCAAACTGATTTGACTTTCAGATTTCTTAAAAATTAATATTAAAAATCATAAAAATCCCATTGACTTTCATTGCAACAGTTCAAATTGAGCCATAGACTACGTGGCCAGAACTCAATTAACTACCAATTCTATACGTACTAATGAACCTTTATCTACTCTATCTATCTATCTATCTATCTATTCTATCTATCTATCTATCTATCTATCTATATATCTATATATCTATCTATCTATCTTTCTAACTTATCTTTCTTTCTTCTACTAACTAATCTTTCTTTCTTTCTACCTAATCTTCTTTCTTTCTACTAATCTATCTTTCTTTCAACTAATCTTTCTTCTTTCAAACTAATCTTTCTTTCTTTCAAACTAATATTTCTTTCTTGCTAACTATTATTTCTTTCTTCTAACTAATCTTTCTTTCTTCTAACTAATCTTCTTCTTTCTAACTAATCTACTTACTTTCTTCTAACTAATCTATCTTTCTTTCTAACTAATCTATCTATCTTTCTTTTCTAACTACTCTATCTTTCTTTCATTCTAACTTTTCTTCTTTCTAACTAATCTATCTATCTTTCTAACTAATCTCTTTCTTTCTAACCAATCTTTCATTCTTTCTTTCTTACTTTCTTTCTTTCTTTCTAACTAATCTATCTTTTTTCTTCTAACTAATCTTTCTTTCTTTCTAACTAATCTATCTATCTTCTTTCTATCTTCTTCTTCATTCTAACTATCTTTTCTTTCTAACTAATCTCTATCTTTCAAACTAATCTATCTTTCTTTCTAACCAATTTTTCTTTCTTTCTTTCTTTCTTTCTTTTTTTCTTTCTAACTAATCTATCTATCTTTCTTTCTAACTAATCTTTCTTTCTTTCTAACTAATCTTTCTTTATCTTTCTCTTTCTAACTAATCTATCTTTCTTTCTTTCTAAATAATCTATCTTTCTTTCTTTCTTTCTAACTAATCTATCTATCTTTCTAACTAATCTAATCTTTCTTTCTAACTACTTTCTTATTTCTAACTAATCTATCGTTCTTTATTCCTTTCTTTCTTCTTATCTAATCTTTCTTTCTTTCTAACTAATCTATCTATCTTTCTTTCTAACTAATCTATCTTTCTTTCTTTCTAACTAATCTATCTTTTTTTTCTAACTAATCTATCTATCTTTCTTTCTAACTAATATATCTTTCTTTCTTTCTAACTAATCTATCTTTCTTTCTTTCTAACTAATCTATCTATCTATCTATCTTTCTTTCTAACTAATCTATCTCTTTCTTTCTAACTAACTAGTCTTTCTAACTAATGTATCTTTCTTTCTTTCTTTCTTTCTAACTAATCTATGTTTCTTTCTTTCTAACTAATCCATCTTTCTTTATATCTTTCTTACTAACTAATCTATCTTTCTTTCTAACCAATCTTTCTTTCTTTCTTTCTTTTTTCATTCTTTCTAACTAATCTATCTTTCTTTCTTTCTAACTAATCTATCTTTCTTTCTAACTAATCTATCTATCTTTCTTTCTAACTAATCTATCTTTCTTTCTTTCTAACTAATCTATCTATCTATCTTTCTAACTAATCTATCTTTCTTTCTAACTAATCTATCTTTCTTTCTAACTAATCTATCTTTCTTTCTTTCTAACTAATCTATATATCTATCTATCTTTCTAACTAATCTATCTTTCTTTCTAACTAACTAATCTTTCTTTCTTTCTAACTAACTAATCTTTCTTTCTTTCTAACTAATCTATCTTTCTTTCTTTCTTTCTTTCTAACTAATCTATGTTTCTTTCTTTCTAACTAATCTATCTTTCTTTCTATCTTTCTAACTAATCTATCTTTCTTTCTAACCAATCTTTCTTTCTTTCTTTCTTACTTTCTTTCTTTCTAACTAATCTATCTTTTTTCTTTCTAACTAATCTATCTATCTTTCTAACTAATCTTTCTTTCTTTCTTTCTAACTAATCTATCTTTCTTTCTAACTAATCTATCTTACTTTCTAACTAATTTATCTTTCTTTCTTTCTAACTAATCTATCTTTCTTTTTTTCTAACTAATCTATCTTTCTAGCTAATCTATTTTTCTATCAAATCCATCTTTCTTTGTTTTTTAAATAATCTATCTTTATTTCTAACTAAGTTATCTTTCTTTCTAACTAATCTATCTTTCTTTCTAACTAATCTATCTTTCTAACTAATCTATCTTTCTTTCTAACAAATCTCTTTCTTTGTTTTTTAACTAATCTATCTTTCTTTCTAACTAATTTATCTTTCTTTCTAACTAATCTATCTTTCTTTCTAACTAATCTATCTTTCTTTCTTTCTAATCTATCTTTCTTTCTTTCTAACTAATCTATCTTACTTTCTTTCTTTTTAATTAACTTTCTTTCTTTCTTTCTTTCTAACTAATCTATCTTTCTTTCTTTCTAACTGATCTATCTTTCTTTTTCTTTCTAACTAATCTTTCTTTCTTTCTAACTAATCTTTCTTTCTTTCTTACTAATCTATCTTTCTTTCTTTCTTTCTAACTAATCTATCTTTCTTTCTTACTAATATTTTTTTCTTTCTTTCTTTCTAACTAATCTATCTTTCTAACTAATCTTTCTTTCTTTCTTTCTTTTTAATTAACTTTCTTTCTTTCTTTCTTTCTAACCAATCTATCTTTCTTTCTTACTAATCTATCTTTCTTTTTCTTTGTAACTAATCTATCTTTCTTTCTTTCTAACTAATCTTTCTTTCTTTCTTTCTAATATATCTTTCTTTCCTTTTTTCTTTCTAACTAATCTATCTTTCTTTCTTTCTTACTAATCTTTTTTTCTTTCTTTTTTTCTAACTAATCTATCTATCTTTCATTCTTTCTTTCTAACTAATCTTTTTTTTCTTTCTTTCTAACTAATCTATCTTTCTTTCTTTCTAACTTATCTATATTTCTTTCTTTCTTTCTTTCTTTCTTTCTTTCTAACTAACTAATCTATCTTTCTTTCTTACTAATCTTTTTTTCTTTCTTTCTTTCTTTCTAACTAATCTATCCTTCTAACTAATCTTTCTTTCTTTCTTTTTAATTAACTTTCTTTCTTTCTTTCTTTCTTTCTAACTAATCTATCTATCTTTCTTTCTACCTAATCTATATTTCTTTTTTTCTTTTTAATTAACTTTCTTTCTTTCTTTCTTTCTTTCTTTCTAACTAATCTATCTTTCTTTCTTTCTAACTCATCTATCTTTCTTTTTCTTTCTAACTAATCTCTTTCTTTCTAACTAATCTATCTTTCTTTCTCACTAATCTTTTTTCTTTCTTTCTTTCTAACTAATCTATCTATCTCACTAATCTATCTTTCTTCCTTTCTTTCTTACTAATCTATCTTTCTTTCCTTTTTTCTTTCTAACTAATCTATCTTTCTTTCTTTCTTACTAATCTTTTTTTCTTTCTTTCTAACTAATCCATCTTTCTTTCTCTCTAACTAATCTATCTTTCTTTCTCACTAATCTTTTTTCTTTCTTTCTTTCTAACTAATCTTTTTTCTTTCTTTCTTTCTTTCTTTCTTTCTTTCTTTCTTTCTTTCTAACTAATCTTTTTTTCTTTCTTACTAATCTTTATTTCTTTCCAACTAATCTTTCTTTCTTTCTTTCTTTCTTACCTTTCTTTCTAATTAATCTTTTTTCTTTTCTTTCTTTTTTCTTTCTTTTTTTCTAACTAATCTTTTTTCTTTCTTTCTTTCTTTCTTTCTTTCTTTCTTTCTTTCTTTCTTTCTTTCTAACAAATCTTTCTTTCTTTCTTACTAATCTTTATTTCTTTCCAACTAATCTTTCTTTCTTTCTTTCTTACCTTTCTTTCTAATTAATCTTTTTTCTTTTCTTTCTTTTTTCTTTCTTTCTTTCTAACTAATCTTTTTTCTTTCTTTCTTTCTTTCTAACAAATCTTTTTTCTTTCTTTCTTTCTTTCTTTCTTTCTTTCTTTCTTTCTTTCTAACTAATCTTTCTTTCTTTCTTACTAATCTTTCTTTTTTCAAACTAATCTTCCTTTCTTTCTTTCTTTCTTTTTTTCTAAGTAATTTTTCTTTCTTTCTAACTAATCTTTCTTTCTACCTAAACATTCTTTCTTTCTACCTAATATGTCTTTCTTTCTAACTAATCTTTTTTCTTTTCTCTTTCTTTCTTTCTAACTAATCTTTTTTCTTTCTTTCTTTCTAACTAATCTTTTTTCTTTCTTTCTTTCTTTCTTTCTTTCTTTCTCTCTAACTAATCTTTCTTTCTTTCTTACTAATCTTTCTTTCTTTCCAACTAATCTTTCTTTCTTCTTTCTTTCTTTCTACCTATCTTTCTTTCTTTTTTCAAACTAATCTTCCTTTCTTTCTTTCTTTTTTCTTTTTTTCTAACTAATCTTTCTTTCTTTCTAACTAATCTTTCTTTCTAAATAATCTTTTTTCTTTCTAACTAATCTTTTTTCTTTCTTTCTAACTAATCTTTCTTTCTTTCTTTCTAACTACTCTATCTTTCTTTCATTCTAACTAATCTTTCTTTCTTTCTAACTACTCTATCTTTCTTTCATTCTAACTAATCTATCTTTCTTTCTAACTAATCTATCTTTCTTTCTAACTAATCTATATATCTTTCTTTCTAACTTATCTATCTTTCTTTCTAACTAATCTATCTTTCTTTCTTTCTAACTACTCAATCTTTCTTTCATTCTAACTAATCTATCTTTCTTTCTAACTAATCTAACTTTCTTTCTAACTAACTAATCTATCTTTCTTTCTTTCTTTCTAACAAATCTATTTATCTTTCTTTCTAACTAATCTATCTATCTATCTATCTATCTATCTTTCTTTCTAATCTATCTTTCTTTCTTTCTTTCTAACTAATCGAACTTTCTTTCTAACTAATCTATCTTTCTTTCTTTCTAACTACTCTATCTTTCTTTCATTCTAACTAATCTATCTTTCTTTCTAACTAATCTATCTATCTTTCTTTCTAACTAATCTATCTTTCTTTCTAACTAATGTATCTTTCTTTCTTTCTTTCTTTCTAACTAATCTATGTTTCTTTCTTTCTAACTAATCCATCTTTCTTTATATCTTTCTTACTAACTAATCTATCTTTCTTTCTAACCAATCTTTCTTTCTTTCTTTCTTTTTTCATTCTTTCTAACTAATCTATCTTTCTTTCTTTCTAACTAATCTATCTTTCTTTCTAACTAATCTATCTATCTTTCTTTCTAACTAATCTATCTTTCTTTCTTTCTAACTAATCTATCTATCTATCTTTCTAACTAATCTATCTTTCTTTCTAACTAATCTATCTTTCTTTCTAACTAATCTATCTTTCTTTCTTTCTAACTAATCTATATATCTATCTATCTTTCTAACTAATCTATCTTTCTTTCTAACTAACTAATCTTTCTTTCTTTCTAACTAACTAATCTTTCTTTCTTTCTAACTAATCTATCTTTCTTTCTTTCTTTCTTTCTAACTAATCTATGTTTCTTTCTTTCTAACTAATCTATCTTTCTTTCTATCTTTCTAACTAATCTATCTTTCTTTCTAACCAATCTTTCTTTCTTTCTTTCTTACTTTCTTTCTTTCTAACTAATCTATCTTTTTTCTTTCTAACTAATCTATCTATCTTTCTAACTAATCTTTCTTTCTTTCTTTCTAACTAATCTATCTTTCTTTCTAACTAATCTATCTTACTTTCTAACTAATTTATCTTTCTTTCTTTCTAACTAATCTATCTTTCTTTTTTTCTAACTAATCTATCTTTCTAGCTAATCTATTTTTCTATCAAATCCATCTTTCTTTGTTTTTTAAATAATCTATCTTTATTTCTAACTAAGTTATCTTTCTTTCTAACTAATCTATCTTTCTTTCTAACTAATCTATCTTTCTAACTAATCTATCTTTCTTTCTAACAAATCTCTTTCTTTGTTTTTTAACTAATCTATCTTTCTTTCTAACTAATTTATCTTTCTTTCTAACTAATCTATCTTTCTTTCTAACTAATCTATCTTTCTTTCTTTCTAATCTATCTTTCTTTCTTTCTAACTAATCTATCTTACTTTCTTTCTTTTTAATTAACTTTCTTTCTTTCTTTCTTTCTAACTAATCTATCTTTCTTTCTTTCTAACTGATCTATCTTTCTTTTTCTTTCTAACTAATCTTTCTTTCTTTCTAACTAATCTTTCTTTCTTTCTTACTAATCTATCTTTCTTTCTTTCTTTCTAACTAATCTATCTTTCTTTCTTACTAATATTTTTTTCTTTCTTTCTTTCTAACTAATCTATCTTTCTAACTAATCTTTCTTTCTTTCTTTCTTTTTAATTAACTTTCTTTCTTTCTTTCTTTCTAACCAATCTATCTTTCTTTCTTACTAATCTATCTTTCTTTTTCTTTGTAACTAATCTATCTTTCTTTCTTTCTAACTAATCTTTCTTTCTTTCTTTCTAATATATCTTTCTTTCCTTTTTTCTTTCTAACTAATCTATCTTTCTTTCTTTCTTACTAATCTTTTTTTCTTTCTTTTTTTTCTAACTAATCTATCTATCTTTCATTCTTTCTTTCTAACTAATCTTTTTTTTCTTTCTTTCTAACTAATCTATCTTTCTTTCTTTCTAACTTATCTATATTTCTTTCTTTCTTTCTTTCTTTCTTTCTTTCTTTCTAACTAACTAATCTATCTTTCTTTCTTACTATTCTTTCTTTCTAACTAATCTTTTTTTTCTTTCTTTCTAACTAATCTATCTTTCTTTCTTTCTAACTTATCTATATTTCTTTCTTTCTTTCTTTCTTTCTTTCTTTCTTTCTAACTAACTAATCTATCTTTCTTTCTTACTAATCTTTTTTTCTTTCTTTCTTTCTTTCTAACTAATCTATCCTTCTAACTAATCTTTCTTTCTTTCTTTTTAATTAACTTTCTTTCTTTCTTTCTTTCTTTCTAACTAATCTATCTATCTTTCTTTCTACCTAATCTATATTTCTTTTTTTCTTTTTAATTAACTTTCTTTCTTTCTTTCTTTCTTTCTTTCTAACTAATCTATCTTTCTTTCTTTCTAACTCATCTATCTTTCTTTTTCTTTCTAACTAATCTCTTTCTTTCTAACTAATCTATCTTTCTTTCTCACTAATCTTTTTTCTTTCTTTCTTTCTAACTAATCTATCTATCTCACTAATCTATCTTTCTTCCTTTCTTTCTTACTAATCTATCTTTCTTTCCTTTTTTCTTTCTAACTAATCTATCTTTCTTTCTTTCTTACTAATCTTTTTTTCTTTCTTTCTAACTAATCCATCTTTCTTTCTCTCTAACTAATCTATCTTTCTTTCTCACTAATCTTTTTTCTTTCTTTCTTTCTAACTAATCTTTTTTCTTTCTTTCTTTCTTTCTTTCTTTCTTTCTTTCTTTCTAACTAATCTTTTTTTCTTTCTTACTAATCTTTATTTCTTTCCAACTAATCTTTCTTTCTTTCTTTCTTTCTTACCTTTCTTTCTAATTAATCTTTTTTCTTTTCTTTCTTTTTTCTTTCTTTTTTTCTAACTAATCTTTTTTCTTTCTTTCTTTCTTTCTTTCTTTCTTTCTTTCTTTCTTTCTAACAAATCTTTCTTTCTTTCTTACTAATCTTTATTTCTTTCCAACTAATCTTTCTTTCTTTCTTTCTTACCTTTCTTTCTAATTAATCTTTTTTCTTTTCTTTCTTTTTTCTTTCTTTCTTTCTAACTAATCTTTTTTCTTTCTTTCTTTCTTTCTAACAAATCTTTTTTCTTTCTTTCTTTCTTTCTTTCTTTCTTTCTTTCTTTCTTTCTTTCTAACTAATCTTTCTTTCTTTCTTACTAATCTTTCTTTTTTCAAACTAATCTTCCTTTCTTTCTTTCTTTCTTTTTTTCTAAGTAATTTTTCTTTCTTTCTAACTAATCTTTCTTTCTACCTAAACATTCTTTCTTTCTACCTAATATGTCTTTCTTTCTAACTAATCTTTTTTCTTTTCTCTTTCTTTCTTTCTAACTAATCTTTTTTCTTTCTTTCTTTCTAACTAATCTTTTTTCTTTCTTTCTTTCTTTCTTTCTTTCTTTCTCTCTAACTAATCTTTCTTTCTTTCTTACTAATCTTTCTTTCTTTCCAACTAATCTTTCTTTCTTCTTTCTTTCTTTCTACCTATCTTTCTTTCTTTTTTCAAACTAATCTTCCTTTCTTTCTTTCTTTTTTCTTTTTTTCTAACTAATCTTTCTTTCTTTCTAACTAATCTTTCTTTCTAAATAATCTTTTTTCTTTCTAACTAATCTTTTTTCTTTCTTTCTAACTAATCTTTCTTTCTTTCTTTCTAACTACTCTATCTTTCTTTCATTCTAACTAATCTTTCTTTCTTTCTAACTACTCTATCTTTCTTTCATTCTAACTAATCTATCTTTCTTTCTAACTAATCTATCTTTCATTCTAACTAATCTATATATCTTTCTTTCTAACTTATCTATCTTTCTTTCTAACTAATCTATCTTTCTTTCTTTCTAACTACTCAATCTTTCTTTCATTCTAACTAATCTATCTTTCTTTCTAACTAATCTAACTTTCTTTCTAACTAACTAATCTATCTTTCTTTCTTTCTTTCTAACAAATCTATTTATCTTTCTTTCTAACTAATCTATCTATCTATCTATCTATCTATCTTTCTTTCTAATCTATCTTTCTTTCTTTCTTTCTAACTAATCGAACTTTCTTTCTAACTAATCTATCTTTCTTTCTTTCTAACTACTCTATCTTTCTTTCATTCTAACTAATCTATCTTTCTTTCTAACTAATCTATCTATCTTTCTTTCTAACTAATCTATCTTTCTTTCTAACTAATCTTTCTTTCTTTCTAACTACTCTATCTTTCTTTCATTCTAACTAATCTATCTTTCTTGCTAACTAATCTATCTTTCTTTCTTTTTAACTACTCTATCTTTCTTTCATTCTAACTAATCTATCTTTCTTTCTAACTAATCTATCTTTCTTTCTTTCTAACTACTCTATCTTTCTTTCATTCTAACTAATCTATCTTTCTTTCTAACTAATCTATCTTTCTTTCTAACTAATCTATCTATCTTTCTTTCTAACTTATCTATCTTTCTTTCTAACTAATCTATCTTTCTTTCTTTCTAACTACTCTATCTTTCTTTCATTCTAACTAATCTATCTTTCTTTCTAACTAATCTAACTTTCTTTCTAACTAACTAATCTATCTTTCTTTCTTTCTTTCTAACTAATCTATTTATCTTTCTAACTAATCTATCTATCTATCTATCTATCTTTCTTTCTAATCTATCTTTCTTTCTTTCTTTCTAACTAATCGAACTTTCTTTCTTTCTAATCTATCTTTCTTTCTTTCTAACTACTCTATCTTTCTTTCATTCTAACTAATCTATCTTTCTTTCTAACTAATCTATCTATCTTTCTTTCTAACTAATCTATCTTTCTTTCTAACTAATCTTTCTTTCTTTCTAACTACTCTATCTTTCTTTCATTCTAACTAATCTATCTTTCTTGCTAACTAATCTATCTTTCTTTCTTTTTAACTACTCTATCTTTCTTTCATTCTAACTAATCTATCTTTCTTTCTAACTAATCTATCTTTCTTTCTAACTAACTAATCTATCTTTCTTTCTTTCTTTCTAACTAATCTATTTATCTTTCTTTCTAACTAATCTATCTATCTATCTTTCTTTCTAATCTATCTTTCTTTCTTTCTAACTAATCTAACTTTCTTTCTAACTAATCTATCTATCTTTCTTTCTTTTTAACTAATCTATCTTTTATGCTAACAAATCTATTTTTCTTTCTTTCTAACTAATCCATCTTTTCGTTTTGACTAATCTATCTTTCTTTCTAACTAATCTATCTATCTTTCTTTCTTTCCAACTAATCTATCTTTCCTTCATTCTAACAAATCTCTTTCTTTCTTTCTAACTAATCTATCTTTTTTCTTTCTAACTAATCTATCTATCTTTCTTTCTTTTTAACTAATCTATCTTTTATTCTAACAAATCTATTTTTCTTTCTTTCTAACTAAACTATCTTTCTTTCTTTCTAACTAATCTATCTTTCTTTTTCTTTCTAACTAATCTCTTTCTTTCTTTCTTTCTAACTAATCTATCTTTCTTTCTCACTAATCTTTTTTTCTTTCTTTCTAACTAATCTATCTTTCTCACTAATCTATCTTTCTTTCTTTCTTTCTTACTAATCTATCTTTCTTTCCTTTTTTCTTTCTAACTAATCTATCTTTCTTTCTTTCTTACTAATCTTTTTTTCTTTCTTTTTTTTCTAACTAATCTATCTTTCTTTCTTTCTTTCTAACTAATCTTTTTTTCTTTCTTTCTAACTAATCTATCTTTCTTTCTTTCTAACTTATCTATATTTCTTTCTTTCTTTCTTTCTTTCTTTCTTTCTTTCTTTCATTCTTTCTTTCTTTCTAACTAATCTATCTTTCTTTCTTACTCATCTTTTTTTCTTTCTTTCTTTCTAACTCATCTATCTTTCTAACTAATCTTTCTTTCTTTCTTTTTAATTAACTTTCTTTCTTTCTTTATAACTAATCTATCTATCTTTCTATCTTTCTTTCTACCTAATCTATCTTTCTTTCTTTTTAATTAACTTTCTTTCTTTCTTTCTTTCTTTCTTTATAACTAATCTATCTTTCTTTCTTTCTAACTAATCTATCTTTCTTTTTCTTTCTAACTAATCTCTTTCTTTCTTTATAACTAATCTATCTTTCTTTCTCACTAATCTTTTTTTCTTTCTTTCTTTCTAACTAATCTATCTATCTTTCTATCTTTCTTACTAATCAATCTTTCTTTCTTTCTTACTAATTTATCTTTCTTTCTTTCTTTCTTACTAATCTATCTTTCTTTCCTTTTTTCTTTCTAACTAATCTATCTTTCTTTCTTTCTTACTAATCTTTTTTCTTTCTTTTTTTCTAACTAATCTATCTTTCTTTCTTTCTTTCTAACTAATCTTTTTTTCTTTCTTTCTAACTAATCTATCTATCTTTCTTTCTTTCTTTCTAACTAATCTATCTATCTTTCTATCTTTCTTTCTACCTAATCTATCTTTCTTTCTTTCTTTTTAATTAACTTTCTTTCTTTCTTTCTTTCTTTCTAACTAATCTATCTTTCTTTCTTTCTAACTAATCTATCTTTCTTTTTCTTTCTAACTAATCTCTTTCTTTCTTTCTTTCTAACTAATCTATCTTTCTTTCTCACTAATCTTTTTTTCTTTCTTTCTAACTAATCTATCTATCTTTCTATCTTTCTTACTAATCAATCTTTTTTCTTTCTTACTAATTTATCTTTCTTTCTTTCTTTCTTACTAATCTATCTTTCTTTCCTTTTTTCTTTCTAACTAATCTATCTTTCTTTCTTTCTTACTAATCTTTTTTTCTTTCCTTTTTTCTAACTAATATATCTTTCTTTCTTTCTTACTAATCTTTTTTTCTTTCCTTTTTTCTAACTAATATATCTTTCTTTCTTTCTAACTTATCTATATTTCTTTCTTTCTTTATTTCTTACTAATCTATCTTTCTTTCTAACTAATCTATCTATCTTTCTTTCTTTCTTTCTTTCTTTCTTTCTAACTAATCTATCTTTCTTTCTTTCTTACTAATCTTTTTTTCTTTCTTTCTTTTGAACTAATCTATCTTTCTTTCTTTCTTACTAAACTATAAACTAATTAAACTTTAAACTTCTTTAAACTTCTTCAAACTTATTGGTCCAAACTTTCACAAGCCAACTTAAAGTTTGTCTCGACGAACTTTTTCTAGTTACAACATACATTTGTATTTAATAATTAATGTAGTAGTTTTTGAACATGTAATACTTGTTCAACTTTCATAGCTCATAGCATAACTTTTGTAATAATTACATTAAAAATGTATGCAGAGTATGCAATATATACATAACATTGCATTTTTAGCACATTGAGGTTTATTTATGTAGGTTTTTGCACAAAATAAAACTGGTGCTATTTAATGTATTAAAAGTACAGATAAAGATGTAAATAAAAAATGTATTGCCTGAAATATGACTGTTTCCAATCTGTACCTGTTGTGTATAGACAAAAATGTATTTGTGGACTTACAGTGGTCTCACATGGACGTTGAACAATATGTTTTTTTTTTATAAAATCCATAACCCGGAGAAGCCACCTCTGCCTAGGTGTCAGGGGTTTGTCCCCAGTCCCACTAGGTTTGGGTTTAATTAACCTTGAGAACTGTGTTCTCAAGGATAAAGCCCTGGTCCTAACCTCCTCAACTGAAAGAAAAGAAGAAAAAAACGCTTTAGTTAAACATTCCAGAATATGTGTATACATATTTGTAAAGGCATGAAAAAATACTATAGTTTTTACTACACTTTGTTCATTTATATTACAGCATACTGTAATATTAACTAGTCAATTGTTAAACTATAGTAAATATTGAGGGGAATATTGAAAAACACTATAATATACTATAGTATTTTTTCATCACGTAGTATCCTTTGTTATTATTATGAGAACAAAGCTCCTACTGGGATAGAAAATCTACTTATTTTGCTCACCTGGCTGTTGAAGGGAAGTAGCAATTTCTCTCCAATTTTTTTCTTTTTTGACCCGTGGTACAGCTCAGATGAAACGTCAAACAGACACGGGTGCTCCTGCCAAATTTCAACTAATTTTTCTTCCATTTCTTGGGTCCAAATAGACAGAGAAGAAGGCTTTTTCTGAAACAATGCCATGCCTGTTGATATGTGATCTATAACTCCTCCCCGAACTCCCCGCTGCTGTATCTTGCTCTCTCATTGGCTGTCGGTCATCGCCGATGTAGTTTTCAGTCAGAACACTTTTCACACAGCAGGATTTTGAATCGGCGACAGGTCCAGATATTTAGCATGCCAAATATATCATGGGCGTCAGCGATTCTCTCAGATCGGGTCTTTGCTCATTCACACTGCGTGATTGTCACTCGCGTGAACGAGCACCGATTTGCCTGTGATTTCGGGCATTTGTCTGCGATTTCTCAAAGCCTGTCGGTGAGCCAAAATCGTGGCTAAAATCGTGCAGTCTGAACTCGGCATTACAGTGTTGGTGTGTGATGTTTTTCAGCACAGTCAATTACACAATAATAATTCAAATCAATTACAAGTTTAAAAAACATTGACAATCTTCTTACAGACTCTCACAGTTCTACTTGTTGCTCTGCAAAACAACAAAACTATTTGTTTATTTTTATGTATTTATTTATGTTTCTTTTGCACAAGAATAAAAATGAAACATTTATTAAAATGAAGATACAATTTATACAAAACAAAATGTTCAAGCAAAAATAATATTCGAAGATTGCTGGGTATTATTTGATTATTATTCGAAAATCGCACCCCTCCACACATGTACGCACATGCATGTATACTAGGCTACACACCAGAGCATGTGAGCAAAGCGGAGCGGTGGGACGCTTATAAGTTAAAAAACTTAAACATACATTTCATATTTATGTTTAAATAATATAATGTTATTTTTATTTATTTTATCTATGTTGATTATATGAAAGGGAACCGCATGAGATGAGTAAGATAGGATCATAAGATGACCAATATGTCGGAAAACATTTGGAATGGGTGAGACATGATTTTGACCACTAATGAAGTTTTGTTTTGTAGAAAGCCTTTCTTTAAAGTTTATTTTGTTTTGTATAAATTGTATCTTCATTTTAATCAATGTTTCATCAACAAATTTGCCTGGATTAATAAATAAGAAGCAAATATAGTGGACAATATAATCAGGACACGGAGGCACCGGCGTGAGGCACTCAAATGAACCGAAACTCAGCGTATAAGATACTTGCCTCACAGACCTGAGAAGTATATCTATATAGAACGCTTGGAAATGTCTACTTTTAAACAAAACAATTAAAACTAAAAGAAACTGGCTACTCTTTGTCTCCGCTGGCAATTTTCATCTGGGTGGGAATTTCCGGTAATGCTTCCTTTTACAGTCCAGTTACCCATGTAAATACTATGTACTTATTTTAGTAACTACAATTACTGGGTAATAACTAGTACTAACCCTGAACCTACCCCTGTTCCATGTACTTACCTTATATTAGCCAGCACTTTCTAGGTAAGTACACTGTAAGTGCACTCACTGTAAGTACTGTACTGTAAAAGGAAGCGTTACCAAATTTTCTTACCCCTAGGTCCACTTGTAGTTTTCGCCTCCGTTACCTCGCGTATCTTCAGACATTCTTCTCTGGTTTGTGTTTCAGATGGTGGAACAAATTGGACGTGTTTCCACTCTTTGTAACCACTGTTTTTTTGCAAACTTTGCATATTACGGTAGTTTGCTCTTTATCTGATTTTCTGTAACCAAACCAGTTCCAAATTGTGGAGGTAGTCCTCGCTTAACAACAAGCTCCTCTTCAGCCTCACGTTCGCCTTCCGCCATGCTTGTTTTTAATCCGCACGTGAACAGTGAATCGGGTGCGCATAAAACTACGTCATCAACTAGACTTAGGCTATCGTTATTATCGTGAGGAGACACATTTTAATTGTGGTTAGAATTTTCAACGGTATATCACAAATGAAAAGATATCGCCCATCCCTAGTGAATAATCAGCATTTCTAAACAAACGTTTCACAAAGACTTCACTGTTGTTGGCTTATAGTCAGAAGTTACGCCGTTTCCGTAGATCACGCAGCGCAGTGATAACCACGCCCTCTACGGTCACAGATTATGATGGTCACAGGATCTGGTGTAACACCGGAAGCAGCAGCAATAGACCTTATTCAGACCAGCGCCATGACAGGTATGAAAGTGAGGCTGTGAGAGATAGACTTACTGTGTTTTCAATGGGATCCGCTGTAAAATGCTGTATAAAGCTCCTAGATCACTTATAATTTTAAACAGATCATATTGTCTGGATTTTTTGGTCTACTGGAATTTCTCAGAAACATATTTTTGCATGGTTTCGTCAGCAGAACAATCCACAAACACATTTAATAGCAGTACAACCCACTGAAGAGATGGAGGTCTGTCCCTCACAGCCTCGCTTTCATTCCTGTTAAAAATCAAAGATGTCGCTGCTGTGAATAAGGTCTATACAGCGCTCGCGTATTAACGTTAGTGGCGTTGATAATGACGTGGATCTAAGGCACAGATCTATCGCCCTTTTATATCACTATGGTGACAGCCAATTGGCTAACGACCCAATATAATTATTAGGGAAGGTAATGGGCTTCCCCACCACAAGAGCGTTTGATGTTTTGTATCTATTATCGTTGAACTGATTATGCAATTGGCGTAATACATCTACCTGACATAGTAAATTGTAAACATTTGATTTTATTCTAATCGGCTCTGACATTATTTTCAGTAAAGTGTTAAAAAGAATAGTCAAACATTCACTCACATTTAATGATGCACAGATATCATTAAAACCTTTTTCATTTGTGGAGTCAGATCAATAGTTTATGCAGAGTTAATACATTAGAAAATGTGTTTAATTTAATCAAATTACTTTGCCACGTGGAAAGACGGTAACGCGCAGAGACCTTCCCCGCAGACCGGATACGCCTCCATCGGGCCGATCGAGCCGGGCCTTACATTTGAGTAGCTTTTATAAACTTGCCTTAAAAACCACTGGATCTTTGGTGTGCATCTTGAGACAAAATAATGTCACTGACATATTTTAAGATAAGTCAGTGCAAATTTCTTTGTGACTAGCTTAAATTTTGTCTGTGAAACCAGGGTCATATGATTTTTTTTAAATGGACTTTTTACCGGTAACAAGGAATCGTAGCGTAAGTGACAGCCTCATTCTTGCACTGATTGCTCTTCTCAGTTTTGTGTCCCATCTTTGGATAATTGGTGTAACTGCCAATCAAGTAGCTGAAATCCTCCACATCCATCCTAAGCAGATCACGAAAATCCTTCCTGTCTTCCTTCCCACCTCGATTAGCCTATTAGTAGGGTTTTCTTATTGAGAGTTGACATATTCAATGACTATGGACTGTCAACGCCCCCTTTTGGAATAACGGAGTAACTGGAATATGCTGAAAAGTGCGTTAGTTAGTTGTTATGAATCCGTGTGTGGAGCACGCAAGAGTGTGCCTCAGTTCATAAAGTGGTGTTATTTAATTGTGTGCGTGGATCTAAAAGTAAGTTTCTATGTTTATCAGTCTCATTTCATTTGTTGTTATGGGTTATCAACATAATTATGTTTGTTAGGTTGAATAGGCCTAATTAAGACCAGAACAAACTCTTTAAAATGTATATATGATACTGGATATCAAGGGTGAAACTGTTTAATTAGGAAAGTGTGCAAGTTATCAAATGTCTTAAAGCTAAGAATCACTCTTACTCCCCCAGTTATGTAAGACAGCTCGAGAGGTTTCTCAAGTGGTTGGGAGTTGCTAGTAGTAGTGGGGTAGGAAGGGGGGGTTCACCTGCACCCGAAAGGTATATTTTTTTTAACCTAGTTTTTTGTAATCCTTAAGGTGTCTAGAAAAGGAATTTTGATGTTCCCCACGCAAATTATTGTCCCATATGTGATTTTTTGTATCATATTTTGTGTCCATGCTTGATTTTTGGCTGTGAAAACTGAAAACTTTAAATCTACATAGAATCTGAACAATACATCCTACAGACACAATCTACCCCATTTACTCTTCGTCTTTGCATGAGGAATTGATAGATGATGTGTAGTGCATAAAAACTCAAATAAACACCAAATTTTTTAAAAAAATAAATGGTGACTTTGGATCACTGGAACTCCTCACCTATGGACCCTATTGATATATGTTTTCTAACATTTGTATTTTTACAGTCTTTAGGATGTCTAAGAAGCAAATGTTGATGATCCCCACCTGAAATATTGTCACATGTTGGTCCAAATGAACATCTCCCATAATAAGGAGTTACTATTCAAACCGTTATATTGGTATTATATTTATTGAAACAAAACAGAAACCCACTCATATAGTCAAATATGTGTACAGTATATATAGGGAATTACAAATCCCCATTAGAATCAACTGAAATAGAAAAAAGTCATTCAAAGGTCAAGGGCAATGATGTCTATTCATCATACAGCAGGGCTGCGTCCGAAACCGCATACTTCCATACTATATAGTATGCGAAAAACAGTGCGCGAGCAGAGTAGTATGTCCGAAATCATAGAATTCGAAAAACAGTAGGTGAAAAGTACCCGGATGACCTACTACTTCCGGCGAGATTCTGAAGTGCGCATACGATGGACATTGCTATCCCATGATGCCACGGGAGAGGAGTTGTTGTCGCTATATTTGAAAATGGCGGAAGACGGAGACGCGGGAGTTTTCAAGTGTAAGTACTATATAAAACACTTTTTTATTTATGTGTGATTAAATTGTGTTTGTTTAACATCATATAAGTAAACGAATGACTTGTTAAACGTTTAAATAATGTAAATCGCGGGTAAAATTTTCTGATATGGCTGCAAAATGACACTTTTATCATTATTACCGAACTGATCGAGCTAATGCCTGTCAGCTAACGTTAGCTAACTCCGTTTTCTTTAAACAAAGACGTTTGTTGTTTCGCAGTTGAATGAGATTTCAACTTTTATTTATTTATTTATTTTAAAACGATTTGGAGAAAAAAAAAAACAGGTGGAAATTAGCACTTAAGTGCTACAACCTGATAAAATGCATCTCTCCTTTTAAGGTTAAAGGGGTCATGACATGGTTTTTTGTTTTGTTTTATTATGTTCCCTTAGGTGCAATTATAGTATTACTATAGTTTTTTTTACAAAAAACTTAAAAAATGTAGTGATTTATGACCTTTTCCCACCCTGTTTCTCCCCCTCTGATTCAAACAGTCTGTTTTGGGGGCGTTTCCCCTTTAAGACTTCAGTGTTAACACCCACTGTTATGATTGGCTAACGTCAGTGCTGCTTATGCATAAATTATTAACGTTAATCATTTTGTATCACATGTAGACTACACAATGCTCCACCACGTGAAACTTCGGTCTTCCAATCTTTTACCATCGTGTCAATTCTCAATTGATTTTGATTCATATGCGCGAGGGAGGGAGGGAGGAGAGAGAGAGAGAGAGAGAGAGAGAGAGAGAGAGAGAGAGAGAGAGAGAGAGAGAGAGAGAGAGAGTGTGAAGGCGCGCGCGCGGCCGGGGCTCGCTCGCTCTCTGCTCGTTCCCTTTCGAAGGGAACTCAACAATACGTCATCGACGCTATGGGGAACGCCTCAGGCGTGACAGGTGTCTGAAATCAAGTATCAACTCACAGCAATCATGCTGACCGGCGACAGCCCGTGCATCATCAGCTTGAATGATGAGCGCGTCAATCTGGATGTATAAAAAGGGCGCCTTGAAACCGTGACAACATCCTTTTCGTCTTCAGGGACTGTTTGTCTGTTTTGTTTTTTTGAGTAGTCAACAATTATGAAGCGTGCAGAGAAGGAGAGAAATACTTTCCGCAAGTGTGCCGATCCGTGTCCTAGGTTTTTTGACACCGGAGGATTCACACGATCTGTGCGTGTTCTGCCTGGGAGAAGAGCACGCGCGGGAAGCTCTCCTGAGAGTTTTCCTATCAGAACTCTCCGCTCTCGTCTGTCCCACTTCTCGAGGGAAGTGGGCGCGGCATCTGAACCCCGCGGTTTCGGTCCCGCTCGGGCTGAGGCTCAGCGGCGCTTGAGCTCGTGGGGCTCTCAGATGGAGCTGGCAGATCGTCTGGAGAGGGGCGTTAACCTCGCGGATGATCTGCCAGCTGACGAGGGTGAGTTACAGGTCGATGTTGAGGACGTTTTGTCTCTCTCTGATGGATCTGTAACTGGTTCTCTTCGGGCCGGGCAGGAGTTGGCTGCTGATGATGTCAGTTTGGTTGAGACCGAACCATCTCAGCCCTCCTGCCCAGTGTACGCTGAGCTGGTGGACGTTATGGGACGCGCCACCAACAGATTGCAGCTGCAGTGGAGGCGCGTCCAGGAGGAACCGGCTCGTGGTATTTTGGACGACCGGTTCCTCCCCACCCGTAAGCCACCAGCCCGGACGAGCCTTCCATTTCTTCCCGACCTCCACTCTGAGGTCGAGAAGGCATGGAAGAACCCGTTCTCCGCGCGTCTCTATCTGCATCAGCGGGCTAGTTTCGCTGCTGTGGAGGGAGCCGCGGAGCACGGGTATGTGTCGATGCCGCCAGTAGACGAGACGTTGGCTAACTATCTCGCCTCTGGTCGGTCTTCTTCACTGGGAGCTCCGACCCTGCCATCCAGGCCGCTCAAAACAACGTCGCGCTTGAATGGCAGAGCGTACATGGCAGCAGGTCAGGCAGGTGCGGTTCTGCACACCCTCGCGGTCCTTCAGGCCTACCAGGCCGACCTGCTGCGGGACCTCGATCAGGGGGCCGGCCTGTCCCCTGACGCGGTCACAGAGCTGCGGCGCACCACGGATTTGGCCCTCCGGGCCACCAAGCAGTCAGCTGTCTCCATCGGTCGTGCGATGGCAGCTATGGTGGCCACGGAGAGGCATCTGTGGCTTAACCAGGCTGACATCGGGGAGAAAGAAAAGACCTTTCTCCTCGATTCGCCGGTTTCGCCTTCCGAGCTTTTCGGACCTTCCGTCGAGACGGTGGTCGATAAGTTCAGGGAGGCGAGGGCGCGCTCTGCGGCGTTTAAGAGCTGCATACCGCGGAGGTCCTCGGCCCAGCCCAGGCAGGCGGGAGGGCCTGGTCCGTCGTGGTCTGAGGATCACAGACAGACCCAGAGGGCCAGTGTCGCTTCCCGTGCACCCCCTCCTCCCAGCAGGGGGAGCAGGGCGCGCAGGAGGCGTTACTCCCGCGGGAGGCAGGATCTCAGGGAGGTGATCCAGAGGAAACAGTCTCAGACTAAGCATTAGTTATCACCTCTCTGGATCTTGTCTCCTAATCACCATCGCTCCCAGGCACCTCCTACATCAGGCCTGGGGCGGGGCCCATGATGAGTTCAAGAATTCTCTGATGGCCCGCTTCAGCTTGGTTGATAGGAGCGCCTTCCCTTGGCTGGTGAAACAGTTTAACTTAGGTTACTGAGTTTCTGAGTCCTGGTGTGCTTCATTTCGCACGCTGCAGGTTTTATGTTGAGTGAAAATGTTCTTTTTGCACAAATGACATTTTTCTCTTCTTTTTCAGAACTCGTCTCCTGTACAGAGCCGGGGAACTTGTTTGGTAAGTAGTGTTTTGTAAAAAGTGAGCCGAGCTCCCGCATACTGTGGTCATCAGGTTACAGGCCTCACCAGGCCTTCCTGGTTATGAGCTCCCACATACTGTGGTCATCAGGTTACAGGCCTCACCAGGCCTTCCTGGTTATGAGCTCCCACATACTGTGGTCGCCAGGTTACAGGCCTCACCAGGCCTTCCTGGTTATGAGCTCCCACATACTGTGGTCATCAGGTTACAGGCCTCACCAGGCCTTCCTGGTTATGATGAGCTCCCACATACTGTGGTCGCCAGGTTACAGGCCTCACCAGGCCTTCCTGGTTATGAGCTCCCACATTCTGTGGTCATCAGGTTACAGGCCTCACCAGGCCTTCCTGGTTATGAGCTCCCACATACTGTGGTCATCAGGTTACAGGCCTCACCAGGCCTTCCTGGTTATTAGCTCCCACATACTGTGGTCGCCAGGTTCCAGGCCTCACCAGGCCTTCCTGGTTATGAGCTCCCACATGTCAGGTCACAGGCCTCACCTGGCCTTCCTGAATGTGAGCTCCCCACGCATTGTGACTTTCGGGTAACAGGCCTTATCCGGCCTTCCTGAATGTGAGCTCCCACATACTGTGGTCGCCAGGTTACAGGCCTCACCGGCCTTCCTGGTTATGAGCTCCCAAATACTGGGTATCAGGTTATAGGCTTTACCAGCCTTCCTGATATGAGCTCCCACATACTGTGGTCGCCAGGTTACAGGCCTCACCCGGCCTTCCTGGTTATGAGCTCCCACATTCAGTGGTCACCAGGTTACAGGCCTCCTCGGCCTTCCTGGTTATGAGTTGTCACATGTCAGGTTTTAGGCCTCACCAGGCCTTCCTGAATGTGAACTCCCACTCACTGTGGTCGCTAGGGTGTGGTTGTAAGCTTTCACATGTCAGGTTGTAGGCCTCATTAGGCCTTCCTGAATGTGAGCTCCCACACATTTTTACTATCAGGTTACAGGCCTCATATGGCCTTCCTGATTATGTTAAAACCATACTTATGGTAAGTCACACGACGGTACGTCTTGTGTACTTTCTAAAATCCATTTTCATGGTAAGGGTCATGCGCTGTATGCTTCGGTCCCTTCCTATGTGGCCCAGACCCAGGTCTTTCACCGCGGGTCCCACTCTAGATGCGTCCTGCCGTCAAAGTTTGCTTCGACAGACGCCTTTTTCTGATCCAGGCCTTCCTGGATTCAGAATTACTAAGTACACGCACTTTTGTTTCATGTACTTTCTAAAATCCATATTTATGGCCTTTCTGAAAGTAGCCCCCACATGGTGTGGTTGTCAGGTTACAGGCCTTGTCAGGCCTTCCTGGTGTGAGCTCCCACATTCAGTGGTCACCAGGCTTCAGGCCCCCTCGGCCTTCCTGGTTATGAGTTGTCACATGTCAGGTTTCAGGCCTCACCCGGCCTTCCTGAATGTGAACTCCCACTCACTGTGGTCGCTAGGGTGTGGTTGTGAGCTTTCACATGTCAGGTTGCAGGCCTCATTAGGCCTTCCTGAATGTGAGCTCCCACACGTTTTGACTATCAGGTTACAGGCCTCATCTGGCCTTCCTGATCATTTAAGACCATACTTATGGTAAGTCACATGATGGAACATCTTGTGTACTTTTTTAAATCCATTTTTAAATCCATTTTTATGGTAAGGGTCATGCGCTGTAAGCTTCGGTCCCTTTCTATGTGGCCCAGACCCAAGTCTTTCACCTCGGGTTCCACTCTAGATGCGTCCTGTCGTCAAAGTATGCTACGACAGACGCCTTTCTGGCTAACTTCCTCATTCTGATCCAGGCCTTTTCTGGACTCAGAATGGCTAAGTACATGCACTTTTGTTTCATGTACTTTCTAATGTAGCCCCCACGTGGTGTGGTTGTCAGGTTACAGGCTTTTCCGGCCTTCCTGATGTGAGCTCCCACATGCTGTGGTCGTCAGGTGTCAGGCCTCACCGGCCTTCCTGATATGAGCTCCCACATACTGTGGTCGCCAGGTTACAGGCCTCACCGGCCTTCCTGGTTATGAGCTCCCAAATACTGGGTATCAGGTTATAGGCCTTACCAGCCTTCCTGATATGAGCTCCCACATACTGTGGTCGCCAGGTTACAGGCCTCACCCGGCCTTCCTGGTTATGAGCTCCCACATGCTGTGGTCGCCAGGTTACAGGCCTCATCGGCCTTCCTGATATGAGCTCCCACATACTGTGGTCACCAGGTTACAGGCCTCACCGGCCTTCCTGGTTATGAGCTCCCACATGCTGTGGTCGCCAGGTTACAGGCCTCACCCGGCCTTCCTGAATGTAAGCTCCCACATACTGTGGTCACCAGGTTACAGGCCTTACCAGCCTTCCTGATATGAGCTCCCACATACTGTGGTCGCCAGGTTACAGGCCTCATAGGCCTTCCTGATATGAGCTCTCAGGTACTGGAGTTCCCCACATAGGGGGTAATCAGGTCTTTTGGCCTCAGCAGACCTTCCTGGTTTGATCCCTCTCTTACTTCCTCAGTGTTCAGAACGAGCACTGGGTAGACCCATGGATTGAGTGGACGACTTCCGTCGTTTCTTGAGGTTGAGTTACACTCTCCAGGGGGTCCCGTCTCTGTGATCCGAAACTGAATGGTCTCTGCCAGCTTTGCAGGCCTTCGGCTTTGGATGCCTTTTCCAAGGCAGTTTCCAGAGGCTCTGTCTCTGACAGACAGGCAATGGCCAGACTGTGCATCTTAGTATAGATCACCAGGCCAGCCTGGTGGCATGTCAGGAGGCATGCTCTTCTGAATAGTGACTGGCTAGGAGTCCCTTGGGTCCTCTAGCCACACTCCCTAGAAGGGACCCCTTCTATTAGGAAGTTGTGGTCCTAAGCCTTTGAGCTGGCCCAGATTTACCTCCCATGAACTATGTTCTGGCAGTTTTCTCGGTTCATTAGCTTGGGCTATGACCGGTAGGGAGTGCTGTCACTGACAGCCCAATGTGACCTAGGGTGAGTGGTTTTAGTGTCCTTTGTATTACTGGTTCTGACAGTTGTCACTGCCATTGGGCATGCACTCCCCTCAGTATGGCGGCGTGGGTATTTCGTTCCCCATAGCGTCGATGACGTATTGTTGAGACGAAAGGGAACGTCTCAGGTTACAACTGTAACCTATGTTCCCTGAGAACAGGGAACGAGACAATACGTCTCCCTGCCATACCTCAGGGCCTGCCTGCAACAGTCCCTTCAGACGATAGGATGTTGTCACGGTTTCAAGGCGCCCTTTTTATACATCCAGATTGACGCGCTCATCATTCACGCTGATGATGCACGGGCTGTCGCCGGTCAGCATGATTGCTGTGAGTTGATACTTGATTTCAGACACCTGTCACGCCTGAGGCGTTCCCCATAGCGTCGATGACGTATTGTCTCGTTCCCTGTTCTCAGGGAACATAGGTTACAGTTGTAACCTGAGACGTTCTTTCAGTAACATGCCCTGTCACACTCATCTCACTCACCGTTCAAATAAGGCTTTGGCGCGCTGCATATGCTGCAAATAAACTACATCCGACTGCTTTCCCTGACGTCTGGATCGTTCGGCAGCGTATTCACTCAAACAGGAACAGCACATCTGCGTGGCATAGCAATCTTCTTGTAAACAGACCCACTCGCTGCGAGTCGTCGACTGAACACATGTGGGCGCGAGCCGCACGACAACGATGCGAAATGAGGCGTAGTTGTCCTGCGCTGGAGGCGGTCATATGCAAACGACTGGTACGTCACTTCACACCGTGACGTCACTTCTAACCATGGATCCAGAACGAGCTGTATTTAGAGCTTGATTAAATAAATGCTTCGTTTATAATGGGGAGGACGTCTTAAGCTATGAAACTTGCAGGAAGTTTTAATAGTACATAGATCTCTTATATACCAAAAGATCAAGGCAAATTTGGTTTCTCATGTCATGACCCCTTTAATGTATATTTTGCATTGTCCCTGTTCAAAAATAAATTAATGAAATGAAATAAAATTGTATTTCTCCTTTACTGGTGTTGTTATAATGGAATATTTGTTGGCTACATAGCAAACTACTTTTAACAAGTGTACGTTACCTCAACTTGTCAATAACATGAATAAATTCACCATAGTTCACCACATGTTAAATTCTGTGTGGATATTGCAGGGGGTGATGAACACACCCGTGTTCTGATACAGTGGAGAGAGTGGCTAATGAAGCCCTCTTCACTAGCAAAAGGAACGCAGCGATTAAAGGTTTTGAGTAAGTATACAAGACAAATGTAATATGTAATTTTATTCAAGTGATGTAGATTAAATGGTACGTCATTTAGATGTAAACATTTCTACTCAAGCTCTTACTGCAGTCCTTTAATTCTTGATTTCTGTGCATTTATTGCAGAGTTTTTGTCACAGAGCAGAGCCTTGAGGGAAAAATGTCTGCTGTACAGATTAAAAAGAAATGGGAAAACCTGAAACAAAAATATAAAGTACGTTTTTTTTTATTATTATTATAGTTATATACCAAAGAGAAAATTCTGTCATGATTGATTCATGCTCATGTTTGGCCCTGTAATGCAATCATTTAACTAATGTTATGTTTTACAATATAATGAATTGTCTTGATATTCTGTTTACAAATATGTGTAGGATCTGAAATGTCCACAGACTGGGGTGAGCACTGAGGATGGGGATGTAACAGCAGCATCCTGGAAATGGTATTCTGCCATGGATGAGGCAATAGGGGGCAGACCCTCCATCACACCACCCACCCTTATTGCCTCATCTGGCCCAGATGTTGCTGTTACCTCTCCATCCTCAGTGAGGTCAGAGCGCCAAAGAGTAGAGAGGAAAAGAAAAGAAGTGGTGGAGCTGATCCGAGAGATGGAGGAGAGGGAAGCTGAAAGAGAAAGAGATGCCATTGAAAGGGAGGAGAGGCGCTGGAGAGAGATGGAGGAAAAGGAGGAAAGAAAAGAAAGAGAGCAACGAGAGCATGAGAAGAGACTAGAACAGGAGGCCAGAGAAAGAGAAGAAAGAAGAGACAGAGAAGTGAGAGAGAGAGAGAAAGGGAGACAAAAGAGAGAGAGGAAAGATTTCTTCAGCTGCTAGAAATAATTGCAAAAAAAATAATAAAGAAATTAAATGATACACACTCTCTTTTAAAAATTTTTTTGTCAAGTTCACTGTCGTGAACTTTTTTAGCAAGTTTTATTACAAAACACTTATTCCCATGGATTTACAGTGCAAAAAGCATGTCTAATTAATTGAAATCCTGTATTATGAACATTTAAGAAAAAACTGTGTATATGAAAAATGTGTATTATTTAAATTTTAAATGGATACAGAATACAAAGCTTAAAACAATATCACATAACTTTTGCATAAAGTAGTATAAGCAGTATAATAGAGCTTAAAGCACCATCAAAAGGAAAAGTATTAAAACATTTTATTATGGTGTCATCATGAGGAAAGACAATGAACTTCAGCAGCTTCAGTGAGGTAAACTTCACAGGTTTCTAAAAGATCTAAAGGGACTTTGACAATTTGTAGGGCTGCAGTCCGTAGCTTTTTTGGAGGGGGGTAAAAAAATTATCCGAAATACATATTTGAGAAAATACTTGAGACTTGAGTGTTCAAAACTATCTGCTTGCCTTAGCTCGATTCAAAGTGGTAAGCTTGTAATAATGTTTTTAATTCCAGTGGACAATTTTTAAGATTACCACTTGAAGAAAATAATTTTTAAAACATTAAGCTCAAATATGTGTTCTGAGTTACAATTTTAAAGATTTGGTATACAAAGGTATAATTTTGGTATGCCTAAAGGCCTGTTCACACCGGGACGAATTTCGGCTCGCGTTATTCGTCAGCGTTTTTCAACGCGTTTTTTGTGTTCACACCCAAGCGATTTTCGCTGACGATGAGCCGAGTGAACATGCAAATTCATTCCCTGACATTAGATGGCGCTTAATGTACAGAAATACCCCGGTCCACAAAGTGCACTCGCTTGTCATTCAGAAGAAGAGAGCAAGTTTGTCGCGTGTGTCATATAGTTATTTATTCTCGTTGGTGTCTCTTTATAAAGACACCAACAAGACCAGCATCTCTACATTCATCTTGCCTTGCATCTTCCTCGTCTTATTTCTTCCCGGCAGAGTGTAGACGCTGTATATCTTCTTCGCCATTACGTATGTGTGCTCGGCAAGACCGTTTTGTGTTTGAGCGCCCCCAAGTTGTGTATTACTGCAACTTCAGAAGCTCCAGACACGTGAGCAAAAGCACCAATCTCATTGGTCGGATAGTTTTTGACGCGGCGCGTCAAACCAAAAAAACGAACCCGAGGCGTTTAAAAAAAAATGACGCTTTTACGCGTGGCGTTTTACGCGTCGGTGTGCACACTCACATTGGCGCCCATTGTTTAGTCACGAGGCGTTAAACGTCGGCGAATATCGCACGCGAAATTCGTCCCGGTGTGAACAGGCCTTAAGGCAGTGTGCCAGTGGTTGGTGGGTGTCACCTCTAGGGACCACTGTAGCTCCGAGATCCCCTGTCGATTAGCCTGGGTCTGCAATATCCCCAGTTACCATGTGCATCATCCTCCGCAACTTCAGGATCAACTATGTCCCCATTGAGAAGACAGAGGTTGTGGAGCACCGTGCAGCATGCAATAACATCTGGCACAAAAGCAGGGCTGACTTCCAGGGCCTTGAAAAAAATGGAACGCCAGCGTGTCTTCAGCATCCCGAAGGCCCTCTCGACGATGTTCCGTGCACGAGAATGCTTCTTGTTGTACCGCCCCTGTACAGCATTCTGTACAGGCTCTCTATATGGGGTCATGAGGCAGATGGGTGCACTCAGGCAAGGATACCCACCATCTCCAAGGATGCACTTTCCTGCAGGTGGAAACAGGCGGCCAGTGTACACAGGGCTGTTCTTCAGCACCCTGGCATCATGCACCGACCCAGGATACCCAACAAAAATGTCGAGGCACTTCCCCTGGTGGTCAGTGATGGCCTGCTGTACAGAACTAAACAACTTCCTGTTAAAATAGCACTGGCTGTCACTCGCTGGTGGTTTGATGCGGACGTGACAGCCATCTATTGCTCCAACAACAACATTGAAAGCTAGAGACCCTGCCAGCTGGGTAAAACCTGCTCCCACTGCCTCCAGGTCATCTGCGCTGGGGAAAGCGATAAGCTGCCTTAGAATGCCGATGACTGCCTTGCTCATTCTGTGCACAATGTCGTGCACAGTAGACTTCGGGATGTCAAAGGCTAGTGAGACTACCCGGTACGATGCTGCATGGGCCAGCCAGTAAAGGAACACCAGCACCTCCACATCCTTTTCCC